>JAOBRC010510342.1:0-11503 GCA_027575255.1 Scolionema suvaense | reverse complement strand
GTAGCTTACGCATTTACTTTTGGACTTCCTCCATAAGTGCTTTGCAATCACAATTTTCACGACTATAAAAGGGTACGCCAACACCCAGAGAAGTGAGTGGAGTAGAAGAGAGGCAAAAGATCGACTACGAGCACGGTGAGTGAGTTGTTTATGCAACGTTTTTACGAACAGAATAATTGCAGTCACAAAACTAAATCTTTTCTCTACCGCTGAAAACCGGCTTTAACATACGGGCCTTCAGCGGCGAAAAATCACGCCAGCAAGAAGAACCACCGAAAATCAGCTAGACCTTATTATCACCCCTACAGGAAACTATCATCGACCTACACATCCAAGAGCAAGAAGTCCAGTCAATAGTAAGTAACATTATGACTTCCTTGAAACATCAGTTGACTAAGTTTCAAGCTGGATCAATCCACAACTGAAAACTAGATTAGGTTACCTTCTCACCCTGACGTCCTCCAAACTGTCGCTGGCCTAACTGCAAGTGCCTATTACGCCGGAAAATCTTAGCGGTCATAAATACCCTCTAAATCACCAAGGCAGGTAATTTGTTCAGAACGAGACTTGCACTCTTTTGGACAAAAAGGTTATTGCTAGGTCTGCCCACGAAAAAGGCGAAGCGGTGTCCCCTATATTTCTAAGGGAAAGGGACTGACGGAGGTTTTCTACTTATCCTGAACTTCAAAAAAGCTTAATTCTCATATTGAGAAAATTCGATGTAGGATGCAAACCTTGTCTTCCATCGTCTGCCTTATCTGCCTGACCAAATATGTTCCTGGCAAAGTTGGATATAAAAGATGTCTACTATAGCATACCTGTTGCGCATGATTTGCAAAAGATGCTGAACTTTGAGTTCAATGAGGAACTCTTTCAATACCTAGAGCTGCCTAATGGATATAAAGAAGGCCCCAGAAAATTCACCAAACTCCTTAAACCAGCTATGGCCACGTTAAGAGCACAAGGTACCTATGCCGCGGATTACATCGGTGACATTAGTACTATGAGTTGCTCAGAAGATGCATGTTTAGATAATGTTAGAAAAAATAATTGAATTGCCAACCTCCCTGGGATTTTTTATGATACTCAGCACTCAAACTTATGATACTCAGCACTTTTATTCTAGGATAGCTCTCGTACGGAAGTGCCTTCAGTGGGACTGACCATCACGTTACCTTTTGCTGTATATAATTCATTCTTTCACGTTGGGTTGGAGTACTCTTATTTGCGTTGAAGAAAAGACATTGGGTTCATCCTGGTTGTGTTCCATATTTATACACAACACTGTACATGCTAACTCATATGTTACTATTGTTGGAGACACTGTGTACATAATACTAGATTGTATCATACTCAGACAGCATCACCCAAATTACTCATAGTAAGGCTCAATTAATGTTTACTCAATTTCCTACTGTTTTATCTATGCATGTATTTTCTTGTTTATCATATACAGTACATCTTGCAGTTCCTAATGAATAGGAACTTGGGAGGGACAAAATTTTTGTTGTATTGGGCTTTGAAGTCTGATTTGTAGAGCTTGGAATTATGGGTAATATACCATCCTGAAATTAAACAAAACATATGCAGTTTAATTAAGATGGTATTTACAGTAACTCTAAGGCGCGCTTGTCAGTTGTCTTGTGATGCAGAGCGTGGAACATGGAGTAGAAATATGGATAAAACCTATATAATTCAGGTAAGCAGGGTAACAAATGTTTATTTCAACCATGGATGTACAATAAACTTCGGGCAGACTTAGCCATTGTCCTCCTCAAGCATCTTCTCACGTACCTAGCTTCAAACATAGAGTACTGGATCATTTCCGTGTTTGCGTGTCAATAAGACACGGTTTAGCAGCTATCTTCAATTGAGTTAATCGATGCGTTTTTTGTAGTCTTGGAAGCAACAAGCAACAACCAATTCTTGAGAGAAGTCATTTATTGACGTGTGCTCTTTAAGTGTCGCTAGTATCAATCCATTGTTTCTGGCTTGCGAATACACAGCTGCCTTTCTCTAAACTTACTTGATTCTAAGTCAATCTTTTGGAGAATAAAGTGCATTTGCTTGAGGAGGAGAATATTGCTGGTTTTTTTTTCGAACTTCTGCTAAAGCTGTTGATGGGAATATTACCACGGTGAAATGCATAATTGCGTCATTTTGTGAGACGATGAGGGTAAACAGCTAACTCACAATCTCATTCAAAAGCATAAGCAATTCAAATGGGACACTCCGAAATTCGACACATGTGTTGTGAAATTTATGTCCAAAAAGGTATTTGTAAATTGATGAATTTATACAAACCTTTGCTTGCATAAAATACAACGCTTAAAATTTGTACAAGGTTCTAAGCCGTACGGGTACGTACTTAATTATCATCTAATCAAGTATGATTGCAGTACAGCAGCTTTCTGGGTTTTGAATAGGTGTAGGTATTTGATGCCACTCTTTTGGGTAAATAAATATAGTTTGAACATAGGTAAAGAAAAGGATTTCTTTTGGCCATGCTTTGGCCATGAAACGTCATGCAAAAATCCTCTTCAACAAGATTAAAATTTAGTGTATGGGACACTTTTGGTATTCCCTATCAAATATACTGTAGGATAGTTATCCCTCACCTGTGTTTTGTTTATTGCGAGTTTGAAGTCTAGGAGATTATAATCATTGGACACTGAAATCCCATACATTCTTATTTTTGTGTAGTGACACGAGCCTCAAATTTCCCCCAAAATTAACAACAGGTTTAGAACAAATCCAGGCTGAGCTTTATCATCAAAGTTTTGAGAACAAAAGCAATATTTTATAACAAAGATTTTGGAGTAAAGCTTAGGATTATAGAAACGATGAAGTCTACAAATAAATTTTCTGTTTTAACAGATCCTCTGTTTCAAAGAAAGTAATTCGATGCACGAGATAGCTAAGCATTAAGCTAGTATTACCTTGTCTTTTATGCGTGAACAAAAAATAAAGAACAAATGAAGGCAATACGCAGGACGAAAATGAAGAGCAACAAGCCTCAGCTCATGTTTCGGTCGGTCCTAAAGCCAAAAAAAGTGACATTCAACTGAAGTAGGACAGCAGAATCTTCTTTCTTCCTTTCTGGTTTGTTTTTTGTTAATTCGTTGTCGGTTTTGGTTTGGTTTGGTTGGTTGTTGTTTTTTTCATTATGCCAGGTTGGTTCTTGAGGTGAATAGATTTAATTCTGGACCCTTCAGTGTAGAGTTCCTTTTGTCGGCACTATATAATATTCACTAACTCTGTAAATAAATAGCTCAACTTACGATAATAGAGAATCGCAGTTTGAGTGAAGTATTCAATGTTTTCCTATCCCTATAAAAAGTCTCTGGAGAAAATGTGACTCTCATAACAGAATTGCACCTTTAGAAAACTTTTACGTACTGAATTGACTTAATAGTGTTCTTTGCATGTTCTTAACTTCTTTCTTAGAAACAGTATTTATTAGGCATATTCAAAAGGAGATCACAAAAAAAACGAAAATAAACAGGGTCCAACTTTATTTAACCAGACGAGCTGAACCAGTCAGTAGCAGACGGTAGAGACCGGAGATTACTGCGGCTGCTCGAGGATGCAGCCCGGAGGGGTACTCCCATATACCAAGGTACGGCATGTGCCGCCCCAGGGTTCATACACTTTTTCAGATTCCTAATTCAAGGAGATTCAAGGAGGATTTTCAAGAAATTTCAAAGAGATTTCTCAAGCATAGTGACTATTCAAAGCTTCGGTTAATACGAAGCATTTACACATTTAGAACTTGTGTCTGTTAAACGTCCAACCAGAGTGAGAATGATCATGTCTAATCTGTTTCTAATGATTAGGAAATAAGACGCAAGACTATACTATGACATATATTGCATCCCATGTACTGCCAGGTGGCCCTATTGCAACGTGGGACTGATGTTTTTTACTGTTCCTTCTCAGCGCTCATGCTAAATCAAGGTGATTTCCAGATGTAGAGCATTACCCAAGCAGCAAATATTAGCCACAATAACAACTCATATACCTTTAAAATACAACAGCAATAATTTAAAGTCAAGAATAAACAACAGCATACCATAAATGATGTGCTCGTCTGCATAGAATAAAAGACATTTACTTTGAGAGATAATTCATGGAGGGCAAATTTTAACCGCTTATTCCCAGATAGGGGAGAGAAGCTCATGTTCACTGAAATGTAACACCACCTGTAGGAGATCACTTGAGTCATATTCAGCATTTCCCAGATCAAACACAACAGAATCAGAGAAACAGAACAGACAATCAATCGCATGTGATGTGCAACAAAAATAATAAGAATATGTGAACAATACAGAAGTATGGGGAACAAAATATAGAACGAACAATACAGAACCATGTGAGCAATACAAAATTCAAGATCATGTGACCACCAGCTGCCAACCAGAGAAATGACAATGTTAGGAAACCTACAATCCTGGAAAAACGTAAAGTAGACAAAACCTTTTTTATCACAGATTGCAACAAACACCTCAAAGTATAACACGTTTGTACCGCATACAGTAGTTGATTCTGATCTGTATACACATAGTATTAAATACAAAGTCAGTGCAACATGTGGATGCTACCTAAATTTAACAGGCACCAGATCATTTTCATACACAATCCTGGACAAAACTAAAGTAGACAAACCCATCTTCGTGACAGATTGAAGCAAACACCTTCCTTAAGCCACTCCCTCAATACCCCTGAACCACCCCTCTCCCCCCATCCCCATAAACAATGTTGTGACAGTAGGAACTTACTTCGCGAACATTCAACAGAAATTCTTCCACAGTCAACTCCGCATGACTGTTCATGTCCATTATGTATCATCTATGAACGAAACCAAACATTGTTGGACGGGGAGAGGGGGAAAGAGTTGTCTATTTATTTTTGCCCAAGATTGTAGCATTTTCAGGAGGCAGAAATTAACATCAGGCAAGTGAATAACTTGACAGTACTTATCAAAACTAAAATGCAGCATAAACTTGACACAATGGGGTATCATGGAATCACACACAAAGAGAAATAAGAAGATATATCCTATTGTACTCAGCTGCCTTGCACTTTACAACTAAGAATGTGGGACTTCTGTATCAAAAGCAGAACAAACTTACTACAGCATATGAATGTCTCATTTAGTTATGCCACAATAAATTGCCTATTCTACACATGTGAATGGTACTTTTGACGGAATCCATTGTCTGCGCAGCTACTGATAGACTCCAAGATCTACTGCTTCTAATGAACATCATGTAAGACTTATGTCAGGTAGACTCTTAAGTGTGGATCTTATCCCCCATGCATTTCTGCAACAGGAAAACCAATGCAAGCTGGAAGGGCACTCAAAGCGGTAAAATTAGCCAAAAGGCCACATAAGGTTCCTTAAATGTACTTCAACCAGTTCTTGCATAAGCGAAAAATTAATGTAGTAAAAAATTAACATAGCAGCAGGGACAATGACTTCCTAACCTTACCAGGTCATGATAATAACTACTATAAGCAGCATGATTAAAGAGTGGGACACTCTCCCCTCTTACAGGGCAATGAACTGATCATTAGAAAAAACTCACAAAAAGCGACTGTCCATTGAAACCCATATGAGACAATCAACTGTGCATCACCATAGCTAATACTAGAGTAACCCTGAACGGTCAACTGGGTGCTAGTACTTGACACTCTGGCTGTGGCTTTAGCATTGATTTACATGTACCTAACACTCAGGCCTAACCAGGTGACAGCATAAATTCGCCTGGCATTCTCAAACTTTCACAATAATCTAACAACAATTGAAAAATGGCCCTATTTAAAGACGTTGATGGTAATAATGGCAGTTCATACAGCCAGACAATCTTAAATTAAGGCTTAAATACACACTCCAAGCACAAGCCTTTAGTGACATGTTGACATGTGCCAAGTGAGATGTTACACAGGAAGTTGCAGCTAATTAAAGTAGCCTGGGTTAATGTGTCTCGCATCAGGCAGGCTAAAGTCAAATCTGTAAGTGTAAATCCAAAACCTGACACACCATATTGCTAAATTCCATTTCAAGGAGATTCAAGGAGAAATCACAAAAAATCAGAACAGCTCCAGGAGTTTCAAGGATATTCAAGGAGAGCCAAAATTTTCCAGGAGTTTCAAGCAGTTTCAAGGAGTGTATGAACCCTACGCCCACCAGGGTAGTAAATTTTGCTCCATTTCCCTAAAACAGGGTTACCAAGAAGACGTTTTGCCCTGAATCAGGGTGCCATGGAGCCAAAATTTCAATAAATTTTGGTCGGAAATGCATTTTCCGACGATCTGGAGGACAAAAAACCCCAAATTTTCCCTTCGGCGCCAACCATGGGGGCGCCTTCGGGTTACACAGTACACCTTTTCCTTCAAAGGCATCTATCCACGTCACACATAAGGATGTGGGCTTGCCAGATATCTCCTTAAATCAGAGTCATGTCCTCAATTTGTGGGCGGCACATGCCGACAAAACCATATCCCAGTAACACCCAACACCCCCCCCCCCCCCGTGGGGATGCAGAAGCTCGCATCTCGTCATGGCATGCAAACTATGGAGCGTATGTTCTCATTTTGTATGACATGAAGAAGAAACAGGAAATTTTATTTTCTGGAAACCGTCACTGGCAGAATATTCTTGGTAGGGACGGTTGGAAAGGAGTCACGAATTCGCTGCATAGTCTGTTGTGTTTTTCTTGGTGCAAGAACTGTATGAGCACTATACTTCAGCAAATTAGGGAGTCCGATATGTTGCAATCAGCAAGTTCTTGCTGCTGTTTTGACTACTCGTATAACTGATGCAAGCATGATACAAATGATGATAATACCCTCTATTTCACGCCGCACGAATGTTGTTTCTCTAATTGTTTACATGCCGGCATTACGTAAATTTGAATAGAGAAACCAGGGACCAGTTTTATGAAAAATTAAGTCGCTGCGAGGACTTCCTGTTTTAGGAAAAATAATCTCGATTTGGGGCGTTTTTTTCTTCAAAGTCGCTCGAAGTTCAAGTAGCCCGATAGGTTTTCTCCACGTCTACATAATATCATTATACGTATGCTTGTGAGGACGAGCGTCATATTTTATATATCTTCCTATATTTTTACCACATGTGTAGCTGCTAGTTAGCACTAACTGCAAGAAAAGCAAAACCTTCATAGAGCATTTGCGTTCAATACAAAAAATTAACAGGCACTTTTAAAAGGTGGAAAATCAAAAATTTCAAAATCAAACTTTGTATCGTCAATAGAACATGCGAAATGAAAAAAATATCTAAGCAATTGTAGCAAAAAAAATAAAAATAAAGCAAAAGCCCTTAATAGTCTTCAAATATCCAAATTTGAATCCTGACAATTCACTGCTTCACCAACACCACATGTCAACTATCAGAACGTCTTCTCACAAGGAGCCCTCAATCACTTTCCAACTCTACGCAATGACAACAATTGGGTAAGTCTTTCTGTAGACCTTCGAGAAAAAACATGTGTCCTGTTCGCTAGTTTGCTGACAGCTGATCGACTTGAAATACCATGGCAGTTGCTATAGGTTCGTTGTTCACGTGTTTGATAGCTTGGCAGGACTCATTCCTCGAGTTTTTAAACTTCATCGACTGGGAATAGAGCGGTAGCTAAAAGTCTACCTAGCTACCAGCTAGCTGCATGACTCACATTGTCTATCCTGCTCTTTTTTGGTATGGGGAGCTGCAGAAAATGTAAATTTCAATCAAATCAATAGTGATAGGTGGAATTCAAGTGCTCTTACTGAAAACTGCTAATCTGATTAGTTGTCATATGCCTACGGTGAATGTTCATCATAAACACCACCTGGCTTCAAATCAGAGAAATAACCATGTGCTCTGGAGTACTGTCGTATAACTACAATTTATTGATGTATAGGTGATCAATTCTTCTACCTGCATTGCGGACGTCAGCATGGTATTTAGTGACAACTACAATTCTGGCGATAATATTTGGCAGAAATACTCTTTTTGTGCGTTGATGGTATGCTCCCCCTCTCCCCCCAACACAATTTATGTTGTTGACCTTGCTCACCTTTGACACACTATGCAAGATCATCATCACTGAGATTTGGGGGGGTGGTCAGAGCTGCCTCTCTATTGATATATGGGTTCAACTTCTGAAAAACTTCTGGAAAAGCTGGCTTTGCCACAATATTTTGGCCAGAATTGTAGCTGTAAGTAAAAATGCTATGCTAAGAGTCGGAGCTATGATATTTGAAATCAATGGTGAAACGAGAAACAAAAATTTCGATTTTTCTTAATGCTTGAACTCTGAACCTCATTTCGACCAATTTGAAGGGCAAATTAATTACTGGCTTACCTCCGGTGACGGTGTTCCTGGGTACGACATCGCCAGGGTTGCTAGGAACATGGCTGGAAGTAATGCTTTGATCATGATTAGCAGCTGTTAAAAGCGTGTCACTGTCCAACTTGATGCTGTTTATCTGTAAAGAAAAAGTATATTGCAACATAAAGCCCATCAAAATTGAGATTATATGAAGTCACTCCAATCAAATTCGGAAAAACATGTAATTTTACAACCATGATCGAAAATTGGTCCTAACAGTACGTTTTTTTTACAAAGCTGAGAACAGTAAAAAAACTCTTCAACTCCCACTGTCATGACTCAGTAGATAATTCAAATGGCATCCAAATTTTGCAATAAGTTTACAAAATGTTTTTCTGGTGACTGCACTCAAGCAACCCTTTAGAAGCATTTCAGCTGTGTTCGGTCTGCTAATTTAGGTTATATTAGTTTTTACCCCCTCACACACTAGGCATTGAAAGTGCACAAGAAGCTGAGGCACATAAGGTTCAATAACATATGGCATGTGGCAAGCCATTTTTATCAAACAAGAAAAAACAGGGTTTCCCCAGAGTCTGCTCACTTTGGCGCAAGTCTCCGTTTTTTTTGAATTAGCAAACTTTGTTAACCATCTATTTTCAGGTTGTATCAGATGTTCCTACAGCAACCACATGATTATCATCTGTTAGTATTGAATCAGTGCGTAAAGTCATGCATAATTGCCACGCTGGCAATCTTAGCTAGCTGCATGACTTATTGTCTTTCAAGTGCGTAAGATATCTTTGCTTTTTTGGCATGGGGGAGCTGCAAAAAAGTGAATTTCAATCAAATCAACAATGACTGGTGGAATTCAAGTGGTCTTTTTGAAAACTGCATCCTGCATGGCTACAGTTAATGTTCACCGTAAACACCACGTGGTTGCAAATTCGAGAAATAGGGTGCTGCGGATTGCTATCATGTAACTACACTGTATCGATCCATAGGTGGTTAGTTATTTTGTCTGCATTGTAGACACCAGCATGGCATTTAGGGACAATTATTCGAAGTAGATTACTTGAAGTCACCGGTGGTGTTAATACGCTCTTTATGGCATGATTACCAGACAGAACTAAAATGAACATTGTGCTTGGTTTGCGGAGAAGGCCAGAAAACTTGGTGGAAAAGCCTAAGATTTTTTTAGATAAACTGGGTTATTCAGCAGAATTCGGGATAAACCCAGTTTTTCTTCAAGTTTTTCATGAGCCAAGGGGATTCCGAGACTGAGAGCTGTCTCGGTGATATGTAATCGTAGCCAAAGTAACTTGGCACGCATGTGCGTTTTTGCACCACAAAGAAAACAATAAGTAGGCTTGCACCTTTAACCCTGCAAAGGTTGGGGGGCTAGTAGGCCCGTGCCTACGAACTTTGTTGAATATCTCAAGAAGGACTTATGTTGGGATCCTGAAACTTGGCGACTTCTTCTAAAATTTATCAAGGACTTCAGGAATACAAACAAAACGTGATTTGATTATAATTTCAGACGTGACGTCATCGTTTTTGACAGGTACCATTCCCACAACACAATGACATTTACAGTTAAACGTTGTTATATGGCAAAATATTGATGTATTTATGAAGAATCGGAATTGGGACGCTAGGATTGAAACCCTTTGGAGTCTGGTGGCCAAAATCCGAATTTTAAAAAAAATCCGAAGGAAAACCAAATTACTCGTAATTGCTGAGAATTGCATAATTAATTATGCATAATTAGTGATGTTACTTGGAATAATGAAGTAGTCGATCACTGTACCAAGTTTCTAGGGCAATGATGGAAGATTATGATCCACAGGGGCGTATTTAACATCCACAAAGCGCAACCTTTGCAGGACTAAGATTTACGGGTGAAAAAGACCGATTGTCATTTTTGCACGATACATAGAGAAGAGACCTGGGTTTTGGCGATCATCTTGAACAATGGTGTCCTATCCACAGGAGAAAATAAAATATCATGCGCAGATGGAATTGATTCGCTCTCACCCAGCGAATACGTTTTGTGATTTGAAGCCACGTGGTATGCATGACGAACATTCACCTTAGCCATGCGACAACTAATTGGATTAGACACGTTCAATAAGACCACTTAAATTCGACCAATCATAGTCGATTTGATAGCAATCCACATTTTCTGCAGCTCCCTCATACAACAAAACAAAAGGTACCTTACACACTGGATAGACATTATGAACTGAGCTTGCCATAATCAGTTTGCCAAAGCGATTCATACTTGCTGTTGGGGTCATGCACAATCCTATTTTATGGCCACTTAGTTAGTAGTCGGAAATTACGAATAGGCGCTTCTTTCCTGGGCTCTAAGGTTGGTGCACGTCAGCAGCCATTCAATTGAACAATTGTGCTTGATGTCTAACAACAGTAAAACATTTTGTTGTTCATGAAAAGCGATTGTCTTTGAAAAGAAAATTTATTGGACCTCATTCGAAGGTATGTTCAGCTACTGCAACGGTATAGACGTAGAACAAAGGGACGAATGTCGAGCAGGTGCATCAGAAACAATGACAGAGAAGGTTGCACAAAGTTGACTCGAGTGAGTCTCCCTTATCACCTTCAGACCAGATATTCACTACTCAGCAAGAAATGATACAGGGAACGAGACTCGACAGATTCGGTTTCCAAAAATAAGTCGCCATACAAACTCCTGCGCCTGACCGTCCAGAACTGCACTGTAGCTGTATACAGCGCACAACAATAAGAAAGAAGAAGACGAAATATGTATTTTACCTCCAGAAACCTAACACAATATTTACAATCAACAACAAAAACAAAAGGCATAACATAAATAAAATTATGTAGTATCAACATAGACAAGCAATTACGATTGGTTTGAAGGCAGGGGCATGTTCAAACAGACCAAACCTGTATTAGGAACCTGCCCCTATGCAAAGCTAGACTTTTACTGTTCTATGTGTGAAATAGCGACAAGAATATCAAAATGCAATCTAACAAAAGAATCAATAGAAAAGTAACAGATCAAGCAGCCCTGGATTAACCATCAGGATGTTATTAAAGGAAAACTCCGACCCTAAAACAAGTTGCGCTCGGCTGATAAACATGGTCATGCAAATTCTAACTATCAACTCCAAACTTAATTCTCTTGTCCG
>JAOBRC010510231.1:0-11504 GCA_027575255.1 Scolionema suvaense | reverse complement strand
ATTCATAAATATACTTCAAGCGTCAAAACCTCAAAGGTCAACATTGCCCCCATGAAAGAATAACTAAGACAAACATAACCAGACCTTATTGTAAACCACAGGACTAAACATGAGCATAACAACCCTGAATAAGGTATTTCACATCTCAAAACCTTTGAAGCATTAAGTCAATGTGAATCACTGAGAGAGCATGAACTAAATGAGACCATAAATATTTCTTCCCAGTTACTAGCGAAACGTTACTGTACACAATACCCCAAAAAGAATCAACAGAACAATACCATCCAGGTCTGATTGTAAAGAGAGAGAAAAAGTCTGCCATCAAATTCTATGTTCTGCTCTACCAGGAAAAGAAGTGTCATTCAAATATTACGTGCAAAAACAAAAGATGAACATCTTTTTAAAATGCTGCACTCAGTGTTTTTCAGGTGCATTGATAATACAGGCCGGGAGCTCCTGCACGATAGGTCATAATTCGCAATGGTCAATTTTATAGAGGTAGTAATACTGTTGTCATGGTAATAAGATCAGATGAGCAGAACAACTTATTGACTATCCAGTGTGCAGGGAAGTAGTTATGCTTTATATCAGTTTTCAGTGTGGGAGATCTGCAAGACTTGAAGGCTTCTACACCACAACTAATGGCCAGTGGAATTCAAGTGGCATAATTGCATGTGGTTAATCCGACTTCGAAAACACCACTTAGCTCTACACCCAACCATCTAACTATGGATAGTACAACAAAGCTAATTTGTTCTGTCATTTCAGTGACGCTTTTCTTTATTTATACCTATAATGTCATTTCAATCAAGTGGAGGTCAGTTGGGTGCATTATTAGGGGTGCCACAATAATTTTTGAGTTAGGAGCATATGCCCCATTTCTGCGGTATGTTTTGTTCAGAGAATCTGTGAGAACCCCCCCCCCCCCTTATATATAAACCTAGCCCCCATTCAAATGGTCGAATGCTTCAACCCCCCTCCATTCACGTCATTTTTCAGAAGTAGCTACCCCTCCCAATTCGTAAATGGGGGGGGGGGACTGGGGGGACTATGATCGTGAACAACAAAACCTGAAGTTTAGAGAAAGTCAAAGCATTAGTAACTACTCCAGAAAGAGTCTAAAACTCTCCCCTTTTTAACAGAGAATTAAATCTATTGATGGCAAGGACAGAGCAGAACCAACCAAACCAAAAGCAGAAAACTACCGTACAGACAAAGTACACAAAGACATACATGATAGATTACGAGGACAATATAAATGATCAACTAGGCGCCAGCACTTGAGACACTGGCTGTGGTTCAAATAAGCAAGCTTTACAGGTAGCTTACACATGCTAGGTAACTATGAGCGCACAGCAGGAAAAGAGCACAATCAACAATCCCTTCTGTAAGAACAACAACCAATAAATATATGGAATGGCATGGACTTGCTAAAATATACATATAAAAATATAATCAAAATTACTTACTATGACTTCGTTATCAGATTCAAGTTCTACAACACCATTTGGAACAACCGTTTCCCCGACAAGCTGCTTGGCATCATACTAAAAGGCGAGAAAATATAGTTGACCCACATACTGATTTACATATGCATAGGCATATTTGTTGTCATAATGACCAGAACGACAACTTACGTCAGGCCTGAAAATAATGCTCTCCAAGTGCCAGACAGAAATTTCAGGCATAGGATCGATAATGCCAGACATTTGTCAGCCATTAAGATACGATTAATCTTTTCAAGGATCCTTGCTGAATTATGAACAAAAATACTTACTACAACTTTAAAGCTGCGTTTTCTAGTATTTTTTCTGTCTTAAATTTTGTTGTCATCAGTCTCTTCTCCTCACGTACAAAATCTATCATGTTACAAGTTACAAATTTATAGCTGCCAGACGTCCAAAGCGAGTGACAATTGAGCATGCCAGAAAATTTTGTCAACAATGAAGGGTGGTATGTCGAACATTGCGGTAATTTCCTGAGATTGTGCCTGAGAAACGTCCTACCTCATTACGTTAAATTTAGCCACTTTAAATATGCCACATGTTTAACAAAAGTAAGGGTTTGGTTGCTTTTAATAAAGCCGCTAGTGTCACAGGGCAAGAAAATACAATATGTTTAACTTCAGAGAACTCACTTCCACATAGTAACCTGGAGAAGAAGTGGACTGACTTCATCATTATGAAAGTAACTTTTAGAGGAACTGAATACCAATGTAGACAATAGTGATGATTAGTGTTAACAATTATTCTCTGTAGAAAAAAGCAATCAACCAGCAATAGAATCTTTTTGAAACTTGTCCGGTCATTAAATAAGCCTCGTTCTTACTAAGCCGCATTTTTTTAAGGTGCGGCATAATGAACTACGCTGCTTAATTTGACGTAATAAGGTATGTGGCACAATCTAAAGACCTGTATTTACATGAACGTCAATTTTGTCAAGTTGTGTTGATAATTAAGGGCTTTCATCTCCACTCAAATTTCAAAAGTAAAATAATTGAACAGTTCGAAGAAGATGTTTTGGTGACTGACAGAGCTGATATGATGACTGACACCAAATTTTATGGGAATCTTTTGCTAATCAAGAAGCAACTCAGTATTGACCTTTGGTGTTGATACATGTAAATTCAAGAGGAGTGCTGAAAGTTTTCTCGTGCAAGCGCGTTTGTCATTTTACAGAAATTTGAAGTCCTCCACTCACAAATAGATCACACATTTACAGATTTCGCGCACCCTACGCTCTGAAAAAGTGAGCCATTTTCCTTAGTTACCGGTTAGCAACATTGCCTACTTCTAAGAGCACCGTTAACCTATATGCAGAAGTAGTTCGCTTGCACATACCTAACTTTTCCTAAACAACTTGTAATCTGTCAAAAAATGTACCAACCATAAGAGCAGTTGCTAAAAGTCCCACCCGGGAACTGGAGAACAACCTATGTCTCGTTGCTACCTGGTAACTAAGAAATCTAGCGTTCCGCCAGTCAGAAAAAGCTTTGCAGACAAAAGTATACTTTGAGCACACAATTCGCAATGACATAATCCACGAGTTCTATCAGTGGAAAGCTTGACTAACCTCATAACAGCTACAATACTTTCTGCCTACTTCTATCCCCTCCTTTCAAGTAATCCTGCATTAACTTTGCAGATTGAAAGAACAGTCTAACCTTCAACTTTGTATGAACAATGATGCATATAATGTACATTATGTTGCATGCATCGTAAGAAAAACTTTATTTGAAAACGCCTTGTAATAATTCCAATGCTTAACAGCAACAGTAATATATTTAATAAAACTGGTTCAATTCAAAAACATCTTCAAAGCACATTTCTAGGTGTTAAGAGCGAAATATGTTTTTCAAATAAACCAAGCTTTCTTGATCACCCCTTCTATTTTCACAAGACTTATAAATCCTGCAGTGGGAAAAGATGAATACATACAACATCTGCATTTCTGGAAAAAACAGAGTGGCATTTCAGTGAACATCGATAGATCAATTTTCTATATATTTATCCCACAAATCCTGAACAGAGAGTAGGCCTGCCTTCAAATAGCTGTCGGTCATTGGTCAATGACAGATAGATTTAGTCCAATTACCAATGGTAGACTACCTTCCATCGTGACCAAGAAACTTCTGAAGTCAACTTTACCAAATTCTTAGCTTTCATCCTGGCAAACTGACAGGGCCAAACTGCATGAGGCAAGTTATACAATGTCAATGACAATGTTTTTCATTTATAGCACCTTTTATCATTAAAGTCTGTTGATTAAGAAGTTACGTTGCAATTAACTCTGCATTGACAAAGCCATTCTGCTTCCTTCTTAAGAGTGATTACGTTGTAAAGAAATACTTGATTCTGTGGAGTGACCCACTTGAAAACGTTATGACCGATAGAATGAGCAGTACCACCGGTCATATGACCAGCCTTGCCAAAAAAATAATTTAAAGGCCTGAGAGAGTGGTGCATGATGATTGGAATCATCAACTTCTACAGTCTTATCCTAAAACACGGAAAACAGAAAAAATTCCGTTTGCTGGAGAATACATTCCCGAAATCCTCTTTCTGTATGAGGACTTGATATATACTGTACAAGACAGAGTTGTGTTAACATCATTAACTGCTACAACGCCATTTTCAGCACTGTCATGCTTGAATGAAACGCTCAAGCTGACAGGGGGTAATACAACAAAACAGTCAAGTGCAATGACTTTTGATTCTTCGAACGTAGTAATCAATGAGGTATCGCTTTCTGTATGGAATGTTCCATGTCCAAAGGGCAGCAGTAGGGGTTTTTGTATTCAACAGTCTCGGCTCATCAGCTTTGGCCTCAACCAAAAAGAGCCTGCAGCGCAATAGTGAAGATATCTGAGGTTCTGAGTTCTTTTTTCATACAAGACCGAACTTTCGCACAAATACATAAGGAGAACCTTGACGGGGCTAATCTTCCATGTGGTTATATTTTTCGTAGAGTTTGGGTTTTGCGTTCATTTCTCTTTTCTATAAGAATTACACAATTTGAGCTGAGCCTTGTGATTCTTGGCAATTCATTGAAAATGAGCATGCATATAGTATTCTTGAGTGATTCTTAATTCTCAACAAGAACCTGTATATTTTTAGAATCATTCAAATTGTTCTAAAATAGTATGTTATTAATTTAAAATATTTTGAGCCTTGGACTAGTTCTTAAAACATTCTTAGAATTTGACGGTTTGGAGCCTGGTGATTCATGTTATGAGAATTCTTGGGAAAAAGTGTTTAAGCAAATAAAACTTCTTATGAATATAGATACACATGCAAACTTTTGGGAAAACAAAATACTTGTTTTTTTTGTAAGGGCGAAGAACAATTAAAGCTTCGATAAGACAAAAATTATTTCACAAAAGTAGGATATGCAGTGCATTTTTCAGCAAAAACACCCATTGCTTAGGAGTCAAGTACTATGTTTTGCCGGTTCAGGCAAATTTTCAGTCAATTCAGTTCCAAAACTATGATACTTCGTAACCAGAGATTTTTCTAAAAATTTACCTAAGAACGAATTGAGAACATATGTCTTCATTTGTACGCTTAATAATTCTGACCTAAGTTAAGAACATTGAATCCTTAGTCCAAAAAAGGTAATTTCTTACAAAAACACACGTAAGACACCAGTCATTGTCCAAATTTGGATGAAGATTATTTTTGTTAGCATAATGGGCCAAAATGCAGATATTTCGAATAACATTAATAAAGCAAAATTTTACAAGTCCAAGACAAAACTACGTGTTCTTTTGATTGAAATTGCTACCTTATATAAGCTTCTCCATGAGTATTTTGCATGGCGTGCGGGACAGTCACACGCCAAGTCAGGTATTTCGAAAGTTTCATGCGCGATTTGCACACAGTCTCTGATGGCTAAAAGCCTATTCCCTGAGTGGGAGAAATACCTTCGTACTAACTAACATCATGCAAATAAATGAAAGCTCCGATGGCACAGCAAATTGTAGTCGTTAGTAGGATACCTCTCCGCTAAACGACAGACATTCACTTCCAATTCTTGGAACGCAGCCATGAGCCACGCTCCAAGGGCCAGGCAGCGCAGATCGAAATAGAGCGGGGGACATACTATGTTGTGAACCCCAAACATGCCACTTGACTTATACTGCGAACATAAGCCAAGCTTAACTAACACTATTTTCATCTACACAGACAGCCATCCAGTGGCGGTCTTCCCGTAGCCCTATCATTTTCAATAATGTACTACTTGTGGCGTTCAGATACACAAGATAATACTGTGCGCATGCGTTTCTACGCATTAATGCAATATTGCCCTTATTTGATTGATAATGCATCACAGATGCACGGGTTACGGTTAAAACAATCCATTCCTCATCGATCTTGTTTTCTTTCAGTTCCATGTGTACCTCTCTACTGCGACTTGAAACGGACGAACACTATGATACAGATCTTGCGACGCACTTCAAATTTACCAGCATTCTATCTAGGCGTCAGATACGATATCAATGTGTAAATTTCACTTCCTATTCAAAGAGATCATATGATCAGAACAAAATGCGGGAGCAGCGAGGAATGCAAGCGAATGGCTTGATCTTTTAGCAGATAAGGGAGGCACGTCTGAAAGAGGACGTTCGTGAGATTAGAAAGGAATCTCAAAACAACTTTTTATTGGCGTATGATGATAAACTTTTCACGTGCGATGGTGCGCCATGGATTCGCTCGCGATACTAACGCATGGCGTGTGCTACGGTGTTCGCGTGCGATTGCAGGCAACTCACAGAGAAGCTTGGGAAGTCCGTTGATGCAGAATCTAAAACAGAAAAACAATTACTATTACAAACTTGCATACAATAATTTGTACAGATTGTACTTCTTTAGAAAGAATGGCCGATGTTTAGCCGAAACATGTTCTGTTCTGGAATTAAAAGAGTATTTTTTCTACTCAAGATTCATCTTGTAACTGTCCCCTACTGGCCTTATGAATATCATTTTTGACCCGTGCATTGCATTAAGTGTGCAAGATGGGATTAACTACTAAGAAATATGATTGATGACTGAGTGTAGTGAAGGATAGCCATACTGCTGGGGATCGTGGGGGCACAGTAAGCACCAATGTGGGGTCCCGGGGAAGAACTCTTGCTTTAGCCATAGCCAGGCTATAAATAGCTTGGTCATTGTAATACTTGAAAATTTTCTGGTTTCATCTGGGGGTTGGGTGCAGTTACCCTCCTCCTGGAGAACGTTTTGTAAACAAACGAGAAAAGATGAGCAGCTGCCACTTCCTGATATAGAGATAAATTCTGTAACCTACTCTGAGCTCCTTCAAAAACAAAGCAAGCTTCAAAACACAAACAACATGTCTTTTCTAAGAACCTGAAGAACCCTGAAATGTGACTCATGTAGCGAAAAAACATGAGATGCAAGAAGTTAGTGAACAAGGGGTGGGGGGTGGGGGGTCAGAGTAAGTTTCACCTTAAATATCTATGCATCTGTTTCCAAGTGTTGTGGTTTGTTGTTTATCTTAACCCTTCCCGAGCCTACAAGCCGTTTTTCACCAGATTTTACCCTTTTTGGAGATAGTTTTTGAAGGGTTAACTTTGTTGGTTCGGGTTCTAACTGGAACCACAGGTCGCGACACTTTTAGGTGTCTACCTAGGGGTTCCAGTTCAATTTAATCCCCTCCCCATGCCATCCCGACCATTTACAAACAGGAACAAGCAGACATATAGCATACAGTATAAGTTATCGAAAAGAAAAGTGATTGATTTAATTGATTGGGTAAAAGGTAGAGGCAGGTTCAACCAGAAAAATTCTGTGCTAGAAACTTGGATAGCTGGCATTTTTTGTTGTTACTGTTGTTATATCACTTTAACACAGTTCATAAGCACACGCAAGGTGTAGCTCAGTCAAAGAGGAGGAGAAAAATGTACATAGACATGTGGATAAATAAATCAATCGATTTGAGTAATCAGCAGAAATGAATGAGAGAGGGAGAAAAAGGTTTCAAAGAGACAGGACTGAAACTTGATCATGATTTAAAATAACAGGTTAGTATGTATCATTCACATTATGTATATATTGGCATTTGATTTTGTGAATGCCAACGACACTAATTCTTCTTGAAAAGAATTGGTGTAAGATTTTCTTCCTCTACTCTTCGAACTATTTTCCTTTTTTCAGATCCCGCAATGGTGCCTTGATCTTGTTGCAATGGGACGTCGTAAACATGTGTGCTGTACACAACCTCGTCGGGTTGCGGCGATGAGTGTGGCACAGCGTGTGGCAGATGAGATGGATGTCGTTCTGGGACAAGAGGTTGGATATTCCATTCGATTTGAAGACTGTTCAAGTGGGAGAACTGCTCTCAAGTATGTACATCTATTTTTGTTTTGTTTTTTTTGCTTAGCAGTGTGTTTACTTTTATTTCTTTCAGTTTTTATAGATCTTTGATTGCTAACCCTATTTGCATGGGAGGATGGGGGTAAAATCCTCCCCCCTGGCAAACTTCATAATATTGACTGAAGGATAAAAGCTTAAAGCTAAAACTTCTTAACTCTCAATATTATTCTAAGAGGCTATTAGATTAAATAAGAACCGTTTTAAATTGTTTTTTCTCTGACGTGTTACTTTCGGAAAACTTTTTTATCTTACCTGTTATTTGGGGACATGTTTATAGTTGCCTGGACCAATTTTTACCCAAAGAAGCATTTTCAGTGGCTGAAAATGCTATGATTATGGACAAAACTGCTTCTGGACAGGCACGGCACCACTGGGGGGTCCGGTGGGGCCTTGGCCCCCCCACTTTTTCGACATTTATAGATTTTTTTAAATATATTGACTTACCATTTCACTGTCTTACGTCATCGAGCCCCCCAGATTTCATGTGCTCCCCCCCCCACATTGAAATTTGTGGCACCGTCCCTGCTGGAGCCTAATGCATGTAGAAAGTAATCATTATTTAGCGTAATTTAAATTAGCCTGCAACCACAGTCCAACCTGCGCTCATCCGCTTGCTTGGTCTGTTGCCAATGGAGAAGATTTGCGTTCTTCCGATTATCAATATTTTGATAATTCGCGCACATGCGCTAGCACTGTCATACGGGATCTCGCATATTCAATGTAGGCAACAATCACAACATAACAACAACATAACATGCATCACAAGCATGACGCCACAGGGGTAAAAGGCAGAACAGAGCACGTACAGGTTTACACTATGACACAGGGTTAATAGTAGGCTGTAGTTGTGCTCACACCAAAACAAGAATAGGTTTTACCACCAAACTCAACTCTAAATGCTTATTTAAATATCAACCTTTTACTTTCATTGCTGCTCCAGACATCTGAGTTGAGAAACTTTTGGATTGGTATGACGGTGCCATATTGCAGGAAAGGTTTAGAAATCTAGTGACACCTGAAAGTCGACAAAAAGGTTTCGCTATTATGATGACTGATGACAAGGATGCTCTCATTTTGCTTGTTTAATTGGTAAGTAGAGGGGTTTCCAGAGCCGAAATGCTAATGCTCTGCTTCCAACTAACCAACCAATCCCAGTCAATCTTTGTTTGTATGGATGGCCATTTTCAGCACCAGTTCACACAGCTACGGTTGCCATCTTGTTACTATCACTGGACACAATACTTCCCGTTAAGTTAGTAATGCTGAAGGCACTTTGGTTTGGTGTGTGAAGATAGTTAAGGCAATTGCTGCATAAGCCAGTGACTAGCCAGTAGCTGTGGATCACTATTCATTTGGGGTGAATGCTGTGATCATGCAGTATTTATAATGGGGCTAGTGCTGCAAATGCTTGCCAACAGGAAGCTCAAGTAGTGGTTTATCGAAGACGCCTTATGCCAAGAAGTTTGGAAAGCAGATTGGCATTGTCAACTTATGCCTATAATTCAACCCCATTTTTAGTTTATTGTGCGATATTGGTTTGAATGTCTGACAGGTACTTAACAGAGCCTTACTCTAGGCCTGGCAGAATCGGCCCAGTAGTTCACCAACAAAGAAGCCCGGAAGGAATATGGTTACTGCAGGCAAATTTCTCCAACTCTCCAGAGGCCAATTTGACAAATCTCGATCTCCTGTAAGAGGGGATGACACTATGGCCATAGTAACAATGGGGTACTAAGCTTTAAGTGCTTGCGAACTTTTTCTTCGTATCTTCAACCTCAAACCAATAAGTCCCTATCTTTCTTGTCCATGTGCTATATTTATCATGATAACAAATGCTGTAAACTATGTGTATTTGTACTGGCTCAATAAGATTCTTCTTATCTTATCTTGTCCCAATTTTCTGGGGTGCTATTTTTATGGGAAGGGCATTTTTTTGGAGGGGGGATTTCCTGTGGGGCTCTTAACTTTTGATCAAATCAAAAACAACATAAATTCTGACACCATTTTCAGGCTGCAACAAATACATTTTTCGGGTTGTTCTTTGACAAACTCCTTGAAAATTTTAGGAGTTCGTCACAATTTACATGTTTTTAGCTACCTAACTCCTTTTTAACCACATATGCATGCTTTGCCAAGCCTCTGCATGAATAAAACGAGGGTCACTCGTTCGTGGGGTGCACCCAATGAATTAACTTGGGAACTTCGCAATTGTTAAATAACTTAATCAGAATAATTTCCGTTCACTTCAGGCTATGCATTCAGTACTTGTTAATGGGAATATGCTAACGCTAGCTAAGTAAATTCACTACAGGACAATTACTGGGCAGCTCTATGTATTTGCCATTTAGTAGCTCACGAGTTCGAATATTTTGGCATTTAACTGTAAAATTGTACTATATGTCTGCCATAATGATAGATAGAGAAGATCGAGTCTGCTAGATCGTCAATGAGTTATGCTTACTGCTGTCTTGTTCTTAAGCTGATGATTACCGAAGATGGATCCTCCATTTTGATTCCGCAGCTTCTGGGTACCTGATTGGTCAACAAATGCAAATTTCTAGGAATAAGGACACTTTCCTGCACAGTAGTGTTCTGTTATTACACAACACAATTTAGTTCCTGGGATTTGATGACATTGATGAAAAAGAGCAGATATAGAAATAATCTGATGTCTCCACTTCTTTTTTTGGATCAGATTGCATTCGAGGTGGGATATTTTGTAGTTCCAATGCGTAAAGGTAAAATATTTTATAAAGTCGAGCCCTGTGGTAAAAGTTTAGGAGCACCCAAAACACTGACCTCGGATTATTTAGTAGCGCAGGCACTAAATGCGCTCTTTTCACAGAGAAGTATAAGGTCTGTGTGTTTATCTATCCTGGTTACTTATCATAGCGGTCTATAGTGCCAGACAAATGCCATTTATCTCAGATTAGTCCATTGAATTGAGCAACGCTGTAAATGTATTGATGTTTATTGATCCAATCAGGCAATGGAGACATCTGCCGTGGCATCCAGTGTTCGTCTGTTTTATAGCACATTTGATAGTCCCAATAAATAGAAAAGTGAACGTCGTTGGAAAATGCTAGGTGTTTGTCAGCAAATGCATTTGAAATTTGGTGTGTTCGCTTAGGACACAAAATTAGGTTGACACGTTTGTACGAATGCATAAACATGTATTTTTCACACCCTGATGTTGTAGAATCTGTTGATATCTTTATGTTATAGTTTGGACATTAAAAACAAACTGTATGGGACTTGAACTTTCTAGCATGCTGAAATTTCTGGGGTTTTTCTCATTTCTGATTACTGTTTTACAGCAGGTGGCACACAGGTGGTTTTGTAGCGAGTGCTTTTTCAATAGGTTGCTACCTGATAAGATTACAAGCTACTAAACAAGTATGTCATGTTTTTTGTTGCATAAAGACTGCTAGATTCACTACTACACTGTAAAAAGTAACTTTCCAAAACGAGAAAAATTTGTATCAAAATGAGATAATTTTTCTCAAATAATGGGAAATCCATTTTGCGATGAAAATTTTCCCAAAACTGGGATAATTTTTCCCGCGGGATAAATTTTCCCATCCAGAACAGGAAAATATATCTCAAAACGAG
>JAOBRC010510120.1:0-11504 GCA_027575255.1 Scolionema suvaense | reverse complement strand
GTCGAGTTGCGCGAGGTTGGGTGGTCGACTCTGGGCGGCTTTGCTCCAGAAAATGGCGGCGACCGTATGTCACCTTCCCAACGCTAAATTTTGAACACTGCTGCTGCTTTGCTAAAATTCATTGGCTTATAGTGTTGTTCAGTCCTCACACTGGCTTATAAGCCTTAGTTGCAAAATTGGTGCGGTGTTCCTTTAACTTTACAAAGGTGAACATTTAAATTTCAAATTGCTTGCATAGCTGTTGAATACCTGTGATGGCAACTCAATAGATATCTTCTGAATTTCAATTAGAGTTTGCTTCTTGTATCAAGTGCTCTGCTTGTGTGTTGTTAGTCTATTTGGCCTTTCCTTGATCCCTTTCTACCTAAATGTGGTCTGTAGTTTAATTTGGTATTCTGATCAGAAGTATGTGACTCTACGAGACCTGCATATCTTTCATGAAGTGGAGGCATCTGTTGTGTTTGGTCAAAATCTTTATAAAACTTCTTAATGGTGGATATTCACATTTTGTTTCTTCTCTTATAGAACTTCACTTCAGATTTCTCTGGTACAACTCAAGAAGACATCTTTACGGGCACTGCACGTGGTCTTTTGAATGAAGCTATTGTTGAACATTTGCTCAGACAAGGGCATGTTGAAATTGCTGATAAACTGACAGAGGTAAGTCATGGATTGATTTCAGTGAATGCTTCGCCTGATCAAGGCCTATTTCTATTAGCTGATTTCTTAGAACCAAAAATAGTGAATTGTATCGAAAAGTCCATGGTGCCCCTTTAACGTCAAGAACCACAATATTTCGGTCGTAAAATACCATACCATGCCTTATTGTCTGCTACGAAACGGTGTTTGCTTGAGAGATGCTAGTAATATGTGCCCTAAAAAATATTTGCCACTCAAGATATTACGATAGCTCATCAATCCACAAACATTTTCATACATCGAGTCTTGAATATATCTGATGAGCAGAAACTTGATTTTTAGGTTTTAGATGAAGTTTCATTGTGAAATGAAGAGGAGACGAAGAATAAAATAAAATAATGTGGAAATAGCCCTGTAAAAGCACTGATGCAACGTAAATTTTAGACGTGGGCCCTTAGGCGTATCAGATTATCAACTTAACATGGCCTTATGGCCTATTGTTTATTTTATGTCGCTTATTTAGTTGCAGAAGTTTATTCATCAAGTTGATATGATAATCTTGAAATTCCTGACTAAATGTCATCTTAGTCCAGGATGTATTCAAAAAGCGTGTTCGACCAGATAGTATTCAAGCATGCCACATTTTATTCTTCTCACATCCACTGAAGGAGCTACAAATAAGCAAGAAGAGTTATTTAATGTACATTAATGCTTGCAGTTATCATAGTAGCTGCGTTATAGAGGTGATTCATTAGTGCTTGGATAAAGCTCTGATACATTTGTGAAAAGATGCCCTTTCATGGTATTTTTATGTGGTATTAGTATAGGCAAACAGCCAAGATATGCGTGCCCTGATCAGAAGATCGTGTTGTGGCAAAAACGTTTAATTCAGAATGTTTCGTGCGAAATTCTATTGGTTAAATTCCCAGTATTCAAAAGAGTGCAAGTTCAATTTGTATCTAGGTTCCATTCAGATTAAATGGTTCTGCAGTTTGCATTTTTTATTTGATTTACTCGATGGGAAGACTACTTAGAATCTTTTCAGAATTTCGGAATTTTTGCTTAAAGATGCTATCAGTGCTATCAGTGTCTCAAGTCATGAAGCACATGCACTATAAATCTTGTAACTAGGAATAGTTGTCACCAAAGGTCACACTGGCTTTTGCAAGTCAGATAGATAAAAAAATGATCACATTTGTGCATCAAGACAGTCACATGACAGCACTACAGAGCACATGGGTATTTTCCTTATATTTGGAGCCACTGGGTGTTTATGAAGAATTTTCACCGTAGCCAAGTGACAACTAAATGGATTAGTGGCTTTCAATAAGACTGCTTGAATAACACCAATCTTTGTTGGGTTGATAGAAACCTACATTTTCTGCAGCTCCCCCATACCATAAAAGAAAAGATATCTTACACACAGGATAGACAATTAGTAAATAGAATTGTGTAGTTGATAACACAGGCTACTGGTGGTCCTGTCAACATCGTTTTTGATGTAACCTCACTTCAAGATAGTTTTTAGTATTCGGAGCAGTGCACTTGGCTTTTATATATGGGGCCTTTTGAAGCTGTTACCGTTTTTTCCATCAACAGATCTATCATTGCAAATAGGTGAGAGTGATTGCAACGTTTTAGCCTTCTCTGGAGTACTGCAATTCCTTAATTCATTGCTTTAGTCGTTCGCCACATGCTTAGTGTTTTGTATCTTCTTCATCATATTATTATTCAACCAGTTACCCTAGACCTTTGGTATTGTCAGTGCTAGGATTTTAATTTCAGAATCTTTTGATATATCAAAACGGATGTTAGATACATTAAGCCTCACTTAATAGCACTATGATTGAATGGTGAACACTGTAAAGCAAGAGAGACATGTCTACTAGGTTACAATTCAATGGCCACAACCCTCAAAATTCAGGTCGGCATTGGGCACTGCCTACCTAAATGCTATCCTGGTTGACCAACAGAGCGGATTTTCTCTGTTGACCTGAGCAATATATTTTCATCTTCCGTACAGTTAGATCCCAAGAAATGTCGCTGCATCAAAATATATTTGAAAATTTTTATATCATCACTGAGTAACCACTGAGAGTATTCCCTTGCACATTCAAAATGGCCTTTTATGCTCAGCGGACTTTCCGTACCAAAGAATAGGCAGACCAATGGGAGCAGCAGATTTAAGCTCTTTAGTAATTTTACTGACCCATCGTTCCTCTCGGCAGCTCTGATTTTTCTCATTAGAAGACTTTCTAATTTTTTTTAGATCGTACGATAAAAGTTAACAATGTCTCAGTCTGATCCTTTTTTATCAATATAAACCAGAACTCATAGGCAACACAGTTTCCACCCCCCTCCCATTTGAATGGGGGGTTGAGCATTTTTTCAAATGTTCGTTAGGGTGGGGGTTGGCAGCTATTGGAAATTCAGGTGGGGGTTGATGTAAAAGGTGGGGGTGAATATTTACAGGTGGGGTTGGTGTAAAGGCATGCCAGCATCTGGATTTTGGGACTCAAGAGTCAGAAGTCTTTAAGGCTACAGTAACTTGCTCCCTTACAGCCTAAAATAGGACTCAATCTCGTCTTCTCATTTATTCTATAATTCCTCTTCCTGTTATAACTGTCAAGACTTTATCCATTTGAAACCATTAAACGAGGGTCATGTGCCTCTGGAACATTTTCTTTTGTACAAGACCTAGATGGGGGTTACTGATCTCAAACTTTGGTGGGGCTTGATACCAATAGGTAAGGGTGGCACTCCTTAGGTGGAGGTTCAGACCCCAGAGGAAACTATGGGCAGTCTGCAATATATGCACATGGTCTTACGATTGCCGCGGAAATGAACCTGGGATGTACCTGAATTTTTTCTAGCAAGATGGCGGCAAGCATTGGTGTCACAATGGTCAGTCGGGAAATAAACTGAAAGCCTAAAGTTTTTGCTATATGTTTTCGGGTATCTGTGGTGAGTTCACTGCATATACTGGCCTTTTCTTTTTGTTGTTAATAGTCCCGTTTTAGACTGCTTCATCATAATAATGATGCCTTGTTGGTTTTGAGTTTCCGAATGGTACATTGCAGCTTTCCTAACTCAAAATTGCCATCTAGGTTGGCAAAAACTCAAAACATTTTCCAGCCCACTGCTACCTTAGGACAGAACTTGCTTGCCAATGTTCATTTTATTCAGTTTTGAGTGCCCATGGAACCACATGCCGTGGTCAATTTTTGTTTGCAAGTGTCACGCCGCCATGATTTCTCTTACGGTAGTGCTTCGATTAAACTCCCCCTTCTTTTAAACACCCCCCTCGAATAAATGCCCTCCTTTTTCAGGAGATTTTTTTAATAAACTACCCCCTCTATTAAATGCCCCCTCGAGTAGACGCCCCCTCTAGAGGGTGCATTCATTAGAGATACACTAACTAACACATGTATGACTTCTACCACCACTACATTATTACTCCATTTTGGGGGCTTTTATTTCTTGTAAGTATATAGAAACATGAAAAAGATCATGTTTATGTTGATATTTATTTGCTTGTAATTGCCCTGTGCAATGCTGAGTGTAGCTTAAAACATTGTTTAAAGCTATGTCCAGGTCGTAAGTCCTGTAGCACAGGTGTAATTACTAGTCAATATCAAGTTTCCTTGGAATCATTTTATGGTTCGTCAATTATTGCTGCTTTGCATATCGTTTTGGATAACCATCTGCACATTGTAGTATCTTGGTGCAAATAGTATTTCAAGTGGGTTTTTGTAGGTGCTCTGTGCATCTGTTCATCGGCTGAGCTATCCCTGTAAAGGAAAAGAGGTCTGCGAAATAGCGGTCCTCTTTGGAGTGTTTTGCTCCTTTGTTAAATTTTACTTCTGGTATTGTCATTCAATACACTTAGGTGTCTTGTTCCTATCTTCATCATCAACGTAATCTAGTGTATATTTCATTGACATATGAAGTTTATACGTAAGAAAAAAAGGAGAATTTATAGAAATGTAATAGACGCCCTCCTCTTTTCAAGGCCCCCCTTGAATAGACGCCTCCCTAAAAAGTCAAAAAAATTTAATAAACACCCTGGCTGTTTAATTGAAGCATTACGATATTTCTTGTTATAGGAAGCAGGTATTGAGCTGGATGCATCAAAGAAGGAACCATTTCTTGATCTGAACAATATTCTTAGTCAGTGTAAAGAAAGGAATCTTGATCCTGCATTAAGGTGAGCTATATAGATCTGTGGCTGTCAACTGTTTGAAGTACGAAAACAATAAAACAAAATTTTCTAGCTGCTCTGGTTGTTTCTGAAGAAATCTCATTCCTTGACATGAGTTGTGCAGTATCGTGGACACTGAAAGAAACAGTGCACTTCTTCTTTTCTTTTCTTCTTTTTTTTCTTCTCATAGAATCGGATGCAACCGTTTTCGAGACAATCTCTTTGTTGCTGGATTCAATAGAATAGGCGACAGGGCCATATATGAGAACTTACATCTGAAACCTGGAAGAGAGAGGATGGGTGGCATTTTATTTTTGCTTTCATTATTTCACTTGGCAGGTTCTGGCTTGCATGATCACAACGCTGCATTGAAATTTTTTTCAATTATAATAAAGAGATTCCAAAAGTCCAATTATCGTTCTGTCTATGATCGGCACTGGCTAGTGAAATACCTATGAATTGGCTATGTTCTACAAATCTGGTAGAATTAGGTATTCAAAAGAAGTCGGATGGAAGCTGCCTACTATATCTGTTTTACATGATTTCTCTCTGTTTGTATTGTATTCCAGCTGGTCCAGTAAACACCATGCCGAGTTGCTTGACAAGAAAAGCACGCTTGAGTTCAAATTGAGAAAGCTCAAGTTTATTGATTTGCTGAAGCAAGGTGCTCATAAAGAGGCACTGCAGTATGCACAGTCGTTCAAAGACTTTCCAGATCAGTTTAAAGGTTCGTTAACAGTTTTTAGACAAATTGCTTGTGGACTATTATCCTGCTTAATGTACGTTTGGACCACATAAGTTATAATGGTGAATGCCTGATGGAGAACTGTAGTGCAATACGACGACAGGTTGATAATCATTCAATATCACAAGTGAAGGGTGGGCATTAAATCGTTCTCTTCGTGAGACGGGTTTGTTGTAACAGAAGTGTTCTATATTATGCCAAGCGGAACTAGGATTTTGAAAGTATGTGGGAGGATCTGTTTGAGAGTGGACGAGTGGCTGTGCTAAAATGTTTTCTTTTAATCACAGTGCGTCCTCGGACAAAGAGTTGTCGCTGATAGATGACTCATATTTATCAGAAAACAATCTGCTAATTCAGTTTCAAAAGCTAAACTTAGCGCCAAAGATGAGCACATCCTTAGTGATGATAGCCGTTTATCGAATTATAGCATAATTGTAATATACTCGGAAGAAGAACTGGCTAAACTACCGAGGAACTTTTCGTTCGGAATCAAATTCCCAGACCTGCCATCAAGATTTTGTCATGTGACTAACGAGGCTGAAATACACCGCAGGATAGCCCATCAAACTCCAGAAAACACTTTCTAACCAACAGGCCGTTAATGTGTGGAAGACTGAGCAAAATGGCGCAGTGCGTATTGAGTGGTATGATGTTTAAAAAAGAAGTGGTTTGCGATAAATGTTCTGTAATGTTTGCATTCCTGTCATATGTAAGATTCCTATGCGCAATACGCTCAAATCATATTAAAACCATGAGAGGGCCTAAGTAACAGATTAATTTCAAGGTCAAACAGATTTGTGGTAATTGATCACGCAACTTAGAACACTTAGCTGCAAGTTCCCAATTGATGCCGTCTACATTGCAGGAAATTTAGCTCAGAGGGTATGTACATTAAGTACGTTACTGTACTTGTTCTCGAATGGTTGAACAATAGATACTCGCCTGTTTCTCGTGATTACGTTCTCGACTTACGTCTCGCACGTCAATCACTCGAAACTGCAAGCTCGTACCATATTGTTCAACCATCCTTGAACGCATCCTGTAAGTGGTACTTAGTATGTGGTGTGCAGGTATTGTTTCTGCCTTAAAACCTAGGAAGTAATGAATGGCGGACGATTTCATGCAATTAACTAAGGTGTTCATGGCGGACAATTCCGTTCAATTAACTAAAGTTGTTTGTATTGATGAATGTTGAAGTCCTTGTGTGGATTTGTTACTGACTTGTAATGCTGTATTTGAGTATCTTTTGGACACTGCATTTGTTCCACTGGTATTAAACTAGATTGCCAAATTTGTGTTAAAGACCATAGTTTGATCCAATGACCTGCTTGATTGTGCATCTGAATATTTTGATGTCAGCATTTTCCAGAAAATGCCTTGAAAAATATATCTATAACTCTGTACATCTTTAGAGGTTCAAAGACTGATGGGCTGCTTTGCTTTCTTGAAATCTGGTCTGGAAAATTCTCCTTATGCTGACTTGCTAGATCCTGTTCATTGGATGGAAGTGAACGATTTACTTGCTAAGGAAGCTTGTGCTTTACTTGGTCTCTCCACTAACAGTCCGTTAGAAGTGAGTACAACTGCAGGTTGTGTGGCACTGCCTGTGCTTCTACAGATTCGACAGGTGATGCAACAACGGCAAGTTGAAGGCATGTGGAGTGCGAAAGAAGAACTTCCTGTGAGTTTTAGTTCTTTTTTTCTTATAAACATGAAAGTAGAACTCTGATTTTTTTTTGTGGAAGAGTCACCTGTATCAAGGTTTTTGTATTATTCATTTTGATTTTTTGAGCCATGCTTCTGATTGTGAAGGTAATGAAGGCAAGCTGATGCCCTGGGAATAGAGAGATGCAGGTAGTTATGTTATTGTTATTTTGGGGAACGGTCTGTACATTTGCTTATATCTTGTTGTTCCTGTTTATGCCTGCCCTAACTTAACGCCGGCCCTTGTTCCACCTTCTGCAGTAAAATCTATGTCAAACGCTTATTGCAGAACCTCTAGTGCTGACCCTTACTACGCTGGTAGCAAAAAATTAGCTCCATTTAACAAAGTAGTCTGATTTTTCAAGGTGACTTCATTGAAGTGTACTCATATTTTGAACCATCTTGCTAATGATTGTCTATGGGAGCTGTAATGATGCTCAGACTATCACTGTTGATACTTATTCGACTTTCTCATTCTTAAATCTATGACATTCGATAGTTAATTAATAAGCAAAAGCTTTCCCATCATCTAATTTAGTCAAAGACAACAACCTACTTTGAAAGTCAGCACAAAGCTTTTCGATTCAAGGTCGTCATCAGGTGCTATGCAAGTATATAGTACAAGTACAAGATTGTCATCAGGTGCTATGCAAGTATATAGTACAAGTACAATATCGTCATCAGGCGCTATGCAAGTATATAGTACAAACTTGTACAAGGTCATCATCAGGTACTATACTTGAATATAGTACAAGTACAAGATCGTCATCAGGTACTATACTTGTATATAGTACAAGTACAAGATCTTCATCAGGTACTATACTTGTATAGCACATGATGATGACCTTGGGTCGATAAGCTTTCTGCTGACTTATTAAAGTATTTTGTTGTCTTTGATTAATGATGGTTAATTCTTTTACGACCTTGTGTTGATACAACCTCTCTTGAATATGTGTGGACATTGAATGAAATAAAGCTTTTCATTCTGTGGAAATTAACTTTGTTTATTACCTGTTACATTTCCAACTAAATTCAATACAGCGCGACTTTTTTGACTCACACTTCAGCGGAAGAGTCCTATAAAATTATGCCTGTCCGTCCTTCCGTCCATCCTTCTGTCTGTCACCAATACAAGGCATTTTCCCAGATAACCGCTCAATGAATTTTTCTGAAATTTAGTGTGTAGGTGACAATCTGTAATTGATGAAAAGTGATGGAGCCGGAATTTTGAAAACAAATTTTAATAGGCTTGCAGGTGGCAAATTATGCCCAAAAATGGCCATTTTTTAGGGGTTTTAAGTATATTTTAAAATACTTTTTGGTGGTTTTTGGTGTGAAACTACTGGGCAATAGTAGTTGTGTTGTGGACCACGTGTCATATCTGGGAAAACTCTCGTTCTGCTTGCAGGTGGCAATTTATACACGTCCAAAACAGGCATTTTTCACGTTTGTTGCTAATAAGTCAAGAACTGTTCATCCGATTCTTGTCATTTATGGTGTGAATATTAGGGGCAATTGTGCACATGTCTTTAACCGTATGCCATGTCTCCTGACAATCTGGTTTGGCTTGCAGGTGGCAATTTATGTCTAAAAATGGTGATTTTTAAGGTTTTTTCAATATATGTCATGAACGGTTAATCTGTTAATTGTTATTTTGGGTGTGAATATTTGAGGCAACAGTACGCATGTTATGAACCATTTGCCATGTCTCCAGACAATCTCGTTTGGCTTGCAGGTGGCAATTTAGGCCAAAAGTGGTGTTTTTCATGATTTTTTCTAAATAAGTCGAAAACTGTCGTTCCGATTCTTGTCATTTTTGGTGTAAATATTAGGGGCAACTCTATGCATGTTTTGAACTAGGTCCCATATCTCCTGAAAGTCGCATTTGGCTTAGGTGGCAACTTACGTCTAAAAATGCCAATTTTCTGGGTTTTTTCCACATATGTTTGTTAATCTTTTTATTATTATTGGCTTGCGGATGGTAATTTTCGTCAGAAAATAGCTGTTTTCAGTTTTTTTTCCAAATGTGTTAACAATGGTTTATCTTTTCGTATTTGGCTTGGATCTTAGTGACAACAAAGCATGTGTTATGACCCATGCTTTGTATCTTGAGAATATGTTGTTCTACAGCATGCGGGTAGCAATTTATGTCAATAATGGCTGTGTTATGGTTTTTTTCATGTTTCAAGAACACATCATTACGTTTTTTTGACTTGTGGTTCAAATCTTATGGCTCACGTGCTATTCTGTTCTTGTATCTGATACAGAGATTCTCAATTAAGTTTGTGGGAGTCCACAAATTATGTGACTTGTTATGTGACAATTCCCGTAGGCTATCCAACTTAGAAAATCAGACTATAGACGCATTCAACATTATTTCTGATACCTGCTTCTATAGACCTTTTCGTAAATCGTCATCACGCAATGCATTGTGGGATGACCAGAGGGCAAATTTCATGGTATCTGGCATCCCTGGAAGAGATCATTTTGATGCGTGCAGAGCAGGTATAATTGCCTGTTGATTGGCGAAGTGCTAATAACATCAGACAGCGTATTAATTTTAATGTGCCCCCTGGTCATGCCACATTGCATTATGATGCTTTGCAAGAAGGTCTCTTCTTACGATACACTAATTTGTTTTCATAAGCATAACAGTTATAAGCATACTTACAGTAAAGAGAACTTTGACCATTAATTTGAATGTAGATTTACCAACTTAAGACAGAACATTTTCCGGAAGCCTTTTGACCTCATGAACTCCTGTGCATTTAGAAAATGTATGCTACCTACACCTTTGCATTATGAAAATGCATGCTATGGAGGAAAGAAATTTGTCATGTTTCCTGTTTTTGGTCATTGTGAGAGAATTTAAATTTGCTGTTGAGGCTAAAAAAAGGATTCTGAGGGAATTAATTTTTATGTTTTTGTAACATTTATCCAGCTTAAAGGGGAACTAAGGTCAAAAATGAAATTTTGTTACCTTATTACGTCAAATTAAGCCGCGTACCTAATGTAGCCGCATTAAATAAGGCCTCGCTTTAATTAAGCCGCACTTTGACAAAATTAGGGTTTTGTGAGGTTTTAATTAAGCCGCAGGAGTCATCTAGTACTGAAGAAAAAGTTACAACAGATTGACTTTTTCATGATGAAAGCTAGAATATTTTAGAGGAACTTAATGCCGAGGTAGAAAATAGTGATGATGAAAGTGAGCAGTGATATAGTGTATTGAATAAAGTCATTCAGCGCAGTTGAGTTTTTCTATAACTTGCCTGGTCTTTAAATAAGCCACGTTTTATTAAGCCGCATCATTAATTAAGCCGCGTTTTTATTAAGCCGCATTTTTTAAGGTGCAGCATAATTAAGTACGCGGCTTAATTTGACGTAATAAGGTAGATTGTAGGTCTCATTTAAATATTGCGTACAGTTTTTATTTCATGACAAAAGCTGCTGTAGTTCTGAAGATATCGAGTTCTGAAGTTAAGTTGCTATAATCTTGCCACTAATTATGCGTGATGTTATGTGGATACGACTCAAATTATCCAAACTTCGTCGCCAAAATACTCAAGATCGAATTTCCATGATGGGGTCACTCTTCCATTTTTCAACAAAGGGCGATGATACGTACTAGGTCCATGTAAAAAGTTAAGCTTAGCCATTGGGTAACTAAGGAAGAGATGATGCTTAGCAACATACCCGCATGGCATCATCACAAATCAAGATGGTATCAGCTGGACTTTACGACAGGATATCTCGAAAACTGCATAGGCTTTCATCATGAAATAACAACCTGAAGTCATGTTTTAATGTGCTCTATCATCTATTAAAATTTCATTTTTGACCTTAGTTCCCCTTTAATGTATTGTAATGGTGAAAAAATGACATTTAATGTATTGATAGAGCCTGAAGAATAACAAAGGTTGGTTTTTACCGCTTTTGAAAAGTCTGTGTGGTTCCTTTGAAATCTTGCTTCAAAGTTGGATAATTTATGCATGCCTGTCCATCCTATCCACATTTATTCATAAATTCACTGCTAGCCGTCACTATGGATGTCATTATCCATTTCAGCCAACTAGCATAAAGATTTCACATGTGGTATATTCAACATGCTTGGCATCCATGTGGGTATACGTTACGACTAACTTATTGCCATGCTGGTAAGCTCATGCTTGCCGCATGGCTTATAGTCTATCCAGTGCGTAGGAAAGTGTTTGTTGT
>JAOBRC010510009.1:0-11504 GCA_027575255.1 Scolionema suvaense | reverse complement strand
GTTTTCTTGGGAGTCAACGTAATCATGTTTAAGTGCTTAATGTTTTCACCTCATAGAAGAATCTGTCTTGCAGAGAAGAAAACACCACCGATACAAATGCTTGAGTAAAGGTCCGCAACTTTAAAAAGCCTTTATCAGTGTTTTTCCTTGTGAGATCAAGTATGAATTGGAGCGAAAGGAAAATCAGCTTGGTATCCAGGCTACAACGCGTTAGCAGCAACTGACATGCTATTAAAGAGGGAAGGTATGGACAGAGATATGTTATTTTCAGTTATTCTCAAGTCTCGCGTTTGGAAAGTGATCCTTGTGGATATAAGGAAAAGCACAAGTTGCCAAATTAATAAACTCCATGAAAAATGTTTGGATGAAACTCTGCATCTTCATCTGTCTTTCCACGCAGAGCATGCAAAAATTGACACAGCTTTCCTTGGAACAGCTACAATCATGATGTAGAATCCCCACCACGCAAAATCTGACAAAAAGGCTTACAGAGTGCAATGGTATAAACTCATCAACAAACATAACAACAACTAAACAACTCTATGTGATTGCAAAGATTTTGTAAACATGCTCAATTAACTAAAAACGAAATGCACCATATATCTCCACTGTCACTGTCATTGTGGAATATTTTTTAACACTTGATAGACTCCCTCATTTTAACAAATTTTCATAAGGGTCTTCGTTGAAACATAAAAAGTCAAATTTTGCTCAGATAAACACACAAAAAAACACGACAGGTAAGTTTCATGTGGGTTATAGCAACAGGGTTGATACACTTCTACTTTCTTTATTTTGCTGACTTTTACTGACTATTTAGATTGAAAAATATACCATTTTCATTGATCATACCAGTGAAATGGACATGATTTTTACTGGCTTTTGCTACCTAACTGATAAGAAATTTCCTCACCACAGGTCATACACTCTTGAAAAAGAATGTGACAATTCAATTTCTTTACTTAATGACAAGGCATGGCATTCCTCATCAAGTAAACACCAGTCTGGATCACTGTGTTAATTTGCATTTGTATATATATATTTATTTTATAAGTAACACTCCAACTAGCAGCCGAAGCGAAAGTCAATGTGCTAGTCAGGTATGTGTCAGGTATCTCAACGAATAAAATTGGGTGACCTCCGGATATTCCGACAGTTCTATATTCCGACAGTGCGATGTTTCGACATAATTCGGAACATCGAAGTGTCGGAATATCGAAACTCCCTGTATTCCGAAACTTCGATGTTTCGACACATTGATGTTTCGACATTTCAATGTTCCGACAAATGCTGTAACGTTATAGGTCACAATTTTAGATACCCAAGAGACAACTACGCACCACATTATGCTTCACTTAAACTCCACACATTTAGCTAAGTTGTATTTTACATTTTTAACTGCTACTTTGTAATTATCGATACGCGACCATTATGTATCCAACTGACGTGAAAAATTAGCAACAGCATTTTCGAAAACGGATAAACAAAACTCTCCCCTCCTTCAATAATCCTTTGCATGTGGGTTGGCAACATGCCATTTTCGATGCAAATTCAAAATCTATTTTGTCCGGGATGCTAGAATCGTCTCCCAGTGTTTTCCAACTCCTGAACATGACCGTGCTACGTCTTCTAGGTCAGGTAATCTCTTCCCCGTGGAATGCAGGCACGGTGCCACTGGAGGCCCAAAAAACCTTTTTTTGTCGTATTGACTTATCAGTTCACTGTGTTTCATCATCGTCATAGAAAAGGGAAAACTTAATATCAAAGAATGATGGTATCTAGTGCCGGTGATACATACATGCATGGTCATGCTGATATCGGTCATTTATGCTCCACTGCATGGTGTGTCGGAAAAGCGGTAGCTACAGTAAAGAACTGTCGGAACATGGAAGCGTCGAAAAATTGGGGTGTCGAAAAATAGAGAGTGTCGTAATTCCGACAACTCTGTGTTCCGACAAATGTCGGAATATTGCTGTGTCGGAACATCGGAATGTCGGAATATCGAATAGTCACCTAAAATTGAACTATGGGGATGAAAATAACAGTCCTAAAGACTGAGCAGCGTGCCTTAATACAATAGATGGTGGTTGATCATATTTGAAAAAAAATGTGCGCTAGCTAGCTAGCTACGGTAGATAGCAGCTTTCAGCCACTTTTACTGGTAAAAATATATGACTAGCGAGGTGGAACCACACCATGTTTTTGTTTTTGCGTTTCTCGCCCTAAGAATTATTTGGTACCAAGTAAATTTTTGGTTGCAAGGCAGCTAGCTAAACATAGCCATACATTTTCTCTGATTTCCGGATCTATTTTCGCAACCGGGACAATTTCTCCCTGTCTCCCAAACGCCCGCCATGTTTTGACTGCGCATACACGAACGAAAGTGCACTAGGCAAAATATCGAACATATCCAAGGAAGTATAAAAAATAACTACTGCTGTAGTCTTCCCAAGATGGTTGGTTTTCATGAGCAGAGGGTGGCTACACTCCTCATCTTCATACGCAGAAATTCCAACACTTATCCGCTCTAACACTAATAGTGTAATATTTTGGGTTTAGCAGGCTTCTTGGTAAGACTAGTAATGGCGCAGCTGTATAGTTTACCAGAGACTTTGGTTTTCGCTATTTTCGTTACAGATATGAATTTAGCCCTATGTACCAGATTTTTGCCTTCCAATTTTCCTCTAATTATATGGACCCTCTTTTCCAACCGTTTTTTTTGGGGGGGATTCATTTCTTGGTCTGGATGGGTTGAACATTTTTTTAGGGGGAGGCCTTTGGAGCAAAAAAATGCACATGCAAAAATACAAAAAAAAGGTTGTAAAAGTAACATTTGAGTTGTATTTTGTCCATTTCTTAACCCTATTTGCACTGGGCCCTCGGACAGTACGTTCGTAACTGGAGGGGAGGGGTAAAACTACCCCCCCTACCTTAATTTCTGAACAAAGCATGGTGAAAGCGTGAAATTTGGCACAATGGTGCACAAATATGTGTACTTTTAGAAAATGGCCTAAGAGTTTCCTAAAAAGTTCGAATTTTGCTGACGTCAGCAAAAATTTCCACCTATGTGTGCAAAATTTCGAAAAAATTGCCCAAAATTTCAATGGACCGTAAAATCTGAAACACTACAGCTTTTTTTCTTCAAATTTGTTTTAAATTTCTCTGAATAAATGATTACTTTCTATTAGGATAGGCTATTCACGCAGTTTTTGTCATCTTCATAGCATTTTTAGCAATGGGAAGTCATAATTTGGGTAAAAATTGGTCCAGGTACCTGTCAAAATGTCCCAAAAAAACTGGGAAGACGAAAAAATTTCAAAATAGTTCTTATTTCATCTTAAAGCCTATAAAATTATATTAAAAATCACCAAGTTTTCAACCCCTAAGCTTTTGCCGTTCAGGAAATATCGCAAAAAGTTTGCCAGGAGGATAATTTTACCCCCCACCCCAGTGCAAATAGGTTTAATTAATCTTGTAATGGTGCAGGGAAAACTGAGTTTGACCTGAAAAAAAATTGAAAAAAATTCACATCATGGAGAAATTTAGGGTCAGTTTTTGGTTTTTCTATGATTTATTTCTTGCTAAACCTTTATCTTACGTCATTTCAGGTGACATTACAGCCTATATGTGGCATGCAGTTTTGGTCCATTTTTACGGTTCTAAGCACCAAGCTTAATTTATGGCTTTAAGAGCTAACACACACTTTAAAGGTAAAATGTTAATAGTATGTGACATTAGCATGAAGGTAATCATCAAGTAATTGAAATTCCTATCTGAATCGCTGATCTGCGGACAAAGAATGTGTAAAAAAAAGCCCTTTTTGACACGTATTGATGATTTTTGAAGAAATCTTGGTTATCCAACTTTGAGCAAAGATTTGTAAGGAAAGCCTAATCCGATCAAGTTCAAATCTTCCGGAAAGTTATTAAGCTACAGCGCCTTCTCTGTATCCTGAAAACCTTGTCAATCGATAGCCGTGTTTCTACTATTATACCATTTTATGATATTTTCATCTACAACCCTGGACAAAATATAGCAGACAAAAAGGCACAGGATCAGCAGTGATATTGGAAGCCAAGTATTATCCCCCACTCCCCCATTAGCAAAGTTGATATGCAGGATTTGTATATACTTGTTAAGAAAGTATGCCCATGTTTTTAATGTACTGTTCTTGAGTGGTTCTGTATAGTGTGCTCTTCTGCGGATGGCATTATTAATGTCAAGAATGTCATGCGTCAGTTCCAAATTGGAAACCAGCAATTACGATTCCTTCAACATCGCAGATGGGGGCAAAGGTGGACAGCATGGCAGTCGGTTTGATCAATTACCATTGTTGAGCAGTTTTGTATCGGTGCGTTGCCCCGCAGGTGGCATTCTTGGAGTGAAGATTGTTTATGGCAGAGTGCAGAAAGAAAGTCAGTTCTTTTGACCGTGTGTTCTGCTACACCTACAACATTTGTAGATGGCCTTCATGAAGCAGTGGAGTTGTACGGTTTATGGGAAGATGGAAAGGTACTATTTTTCTTTTGAGATAACTTTGTCTATTATATTTTGTCTGGGGTTGTAGGTGGTAATGCAAGAAAAAATGCACTATCCCCTGAAAATATTGTGAAATTAATTGCTTATTGGGCATGAATTCTGCCAGCAAAGCACTAAAACAGAAATAGCTCAAATAACTCCTCACCCACAAAGGAGTGATTGAACTACAATCGTGGCGCCCAAATACGGGGCAGATAAATTAATTTTTGGATACCAATTTCCTCTTGCACAGTGTCGGAAAAGCTCCTCACACAGGCAGTTATTACGTCATCAGACCTATGTCAACTTGGAATCGGAGGCTTGAAAACAATGATTATAGAATTGCGCACGCTTTTCAAACATATGTTTTGTCCAGGACTTCTTTTGAAACGAGTTTTTGAATATAGATTTAGCAATTAAAGAGGTAAAAGATAATGAATTTGGCCATTTTTTAATTTTGAGTGTTCATAAATCTGCCCTTTTTACGTAATAGAAATATCTTTTCGTGTTATGAAACGGCAGTTTTAATGTTGATAGGTTTACACCATTTCCCTTATATTTCCTAATAAAACTCATGCAAAGTGGCTGGGAATTTTGTCTAAAATGACCTGCAGTATGGTGCAAGTGATATTTTGCATGTTTAATTAGAGCGTATCTTGCTACAATCAGGTGCAAAATTGTTTAGAATTTCATAATTTTTTAGCTTTTTTCAAAGCCATGCATAGCAAATATCTGATCATAGTTCTGAAAAAACCGAAAAATCGACGTGACCAACCGCTTTCAGGGCCACAACAACCTCCAGAGTATCAAACTAGCTCGATTTCGTTGCCTGAACGTGTTCCCAAGTCACGCCAGACAACTGTAAATAACGATAATTGGCAAAATCGCAAAAACGTAGTCTCAAAACGGGGGCCATGCCCCCTTCTCGTCTTCAAAGTCGCTCAAAGTCCCAAATGTCCGATCCGTCAAACCGAGTCGTCAAGCCGTGGAGGCTTGATTTTCTCCACGGCTTGATAATGTCATTAGTCTTTTACTTGTGGGGACTGACAAAGCTCATAGTTTGCACATTTCTAAATATACTTGTTTTAGCCTACTGTATACATTCTATATCTGACACAGGCGCTTTTGAGCTTCAAAAACGCAATGCAACGAGTTGCTCTTTGCCCCCCCCCCCCACTAGTTGCAATTTCTTTTCTAAAGTAGCTATGAAACTAACCTTGTTAGTGAGTTCCCTTTATCCTAAAAGATTTCTAAAAAGTGCGGGCACTCGTTTCTCGCTCCAGGCTCCTCAGATATTGTGTCACAAGTTACTGAATGTAAGCCCACCCATGTTTTCCCAGACTTTGCCATTCCATTGAAATTTGTTACACTATTAGCAGAGATATAAAGTTATATTATCTATTTTTTTAAATGGTGTGTATGATACATCGTACACAAAAGCTACAGAATGGTAACAGCTGTAGTGAAAAAATTTGTTAAGCTATAATTTGTCCAATACATGACATACAATACATGACTCAGAGTCAGGTCAGTGGTAGAATTATGTCTTTTTATTTCTCATGCAGAGTCTTTTTGCGCGCATATAACCAAGATGGTTTAAACCTCTTTGACATAACCTATCCGCAAATTCTAGAAGTTTGCCACGGATCTAAAGGGATTCATAATTCAACCTGTCTGTCAACTTTTTTCAGGGCTGATATTTGCGTAACTTTGTAAATTCAAGATTCTCACGGTAGGTCCTGTTCTTTCGACTGGACAGCATTCTTTCATTGTCCATGTGCTTATGTGCCGTTTCAAGGTGTTTCTAAGTTGGATGTGTACTCTAATCAGACCTGAAAAAGTACATAGGGATCATTCAAAAAGTACGTACGCTCAAAATCCATCAAGTTTTGACCCCCTCCCCTTATGTTGGCTTTTGTTCGCTTTGTCCTGAACCCCCTCCCCTTTGTTTGTTGTACGTCTTTTTCAAGAGCAACCCCTCCCCCGAAAAATAAAGAGCAACACTCCCATTCCTTACGCGCGTACATAAAGCATTCATCCTCGGACACACAAGCAATCGTTGCGCCCTGACACGGGGGCACAGTTGAACTGGACGACATTAAAACTAAAACAACAATATACGTTCAGAAGTCAATCTATCCCTTTTTAAGATATAACTTTCTGCCGACTCGTCCTCCACAAAGGCCGACCGATTTGGGAAAGAAAAATTGACAGCATGGCCACGGCGGAGTAGTGCTGTGTTGATGACAAATATTTATTTTTCGAAGCGTAAGTTCACTTTTGGATGGACACCCCCTCCCCCTGTTCGTTTTTGTTCGTTTTCAAGGTTACCCCATCCCCCTCATCCAGAGAGTACGTACTTTTTGAATGGCCCCATGCTGGCATTTATCTCATGCCAGGAAACGGTATACAATGGTACAAAACAAAATTATTGTCTTACACAGTGCATATATTTCGACTCCCACTAAGTTGTATTCCTGTATTTCTACATAATTGTCGATGAATTGCATCAATAATGTATAGGACTTTGCCTATCACATCCAACATCAATATCTTTTGCATATTCAACACAATGGCCTGTATGAAAGGTTGCCATATATTAACATTTGCAGTTGGAGTGATGTGTGTTTCACTGCTGACAGAAGAGAAGTTCTCTTGTCTCTTTCTTTTTGTTTTTAATACACCTCAGACAAAAATTTTCTCGGGGAAGGGGCAAAATTTTGTCATCTTTTTCTTGAAAGTGTGACTGGTAGATTTTCTATGTCATGGATGCTTAGCCGCTGGCCAAAACATACCTTCCCAAATGTCTCTAAATGGCAAATTTTATGAGCACCATTAGGTATTTGAGTTTCCTCTAACCATTCACTGCCCAGCAGTGTACTACGTAAGCTTGAACAGCGTGCCAGTGGAATTATCTCAGAATGCCAAAAAAAAAAAAGATTGATTAGGCAAATCAAAATTAGGGTCTAAGAGGAATGACATCTAATTTCGATTTAGTTACATCTGTACAACCGTTTAAAATTTATAACAAAACTCTACAGTTTTCCTATAAATAGCTGCATTCTTAGGGCGAAACTAATGCGTGCGTGTAATAGTTCACTCTTTACTTCATTCCCCCTTGTCCCAAATCATGATTCAAAACAACAAAGAAAAAGACAATGATTATTTATCCATCGGTGTTGAGAAAGTGCATCTGGGATCAACAACATTGAAAGAAAAGAAGAGACAAAGACTTAATATTACCAGATTGATGTTAATAGTTTTGCCACGCGGGTAGACTGAACATTTTTGACTATTTTTCATTTTCAGACACTATGTGACAAAACACCTTTGCAAGGACAATGGCTTTGAACTGATTGTAGGATCTACTTAAACCCAATATCTGCTGGGACTTTAGGTAATCAATCATTTACAGAGGGACAATTTGGGAATCGGTAGAAATGCTAATGTCATCAACTACTAATAGTGAGCTCGCTTTCTCTCGATTATCCAGCCTATGTGCAGAGTGCCAGTGTCCAAGCAGCAGGATGGCAGAGATCAGAACAAAACAGAGCACGGTTTCTTTACATCTGATGTCACCACATCGCATTCTGAACGATGTGAAGAAACAAAGCATGCCTGCTTGTAAACTGAAATCTTGTGCTGCATAGTCATGGATGTTAACTAAATGACCTGACGGAAATGAAAATTGAACTATGAAAGAGTGAAGTAAGCATGCCAGAAGTGAATCAATTTACTCTTATGATCGTTGTCTTCAACGTCGGGTTGGCCAGCAGAGTCAACCCTACCAACCAATTTCACAGCTACACCTACCAAGAGACTATCAAACTAGAACGGTTTCATAAATCTTTGCCGAAATCAGTATTTGATGAAAATATTTTTGGCTAGTACATTAGTGCGCTACAATACTACTGCACTTTTGCATCAGCCAGAGCACACCTTCACCCCTCAAACAAGCCACATGGTGAAAATAATCCGAAGAGGTATGAATAGAAAGATAAGTACATTTGCCTGCTTCAATTGTAATGCAGGGAACATTGAAGATCTACTATTGCTAACTATTAAATCAACGGTCAATTGAATGCCTTATTTGTCTCCCACCAATATTTTGCCTGTTCCATATTCCCTAATTCCCTATGACAGCCTTTGAACAAATAAAGGTTAAAACATCCAACGCAATCATCTGAAATAAGTGCTTTTTACAATATGCATCAGGCTGACATATGTCATATTTTAGAGCAACAATTAAGCATCAGGCCCGCCTCAGCTCCACTTGGTAGTTTAGAAACTTCGTAAGAGCTGATTTATGGGTGTAGTTGATAATGACTCTGTTATCATTAATTAAAATACCCAAACGCATTTGATCGAAGCTGCATAAACATGCCTTATCGGCAGGATATTAGATGGCATAGACTTAGGGCAACATAAAGGTCTTTGACAAATCTAAGCATATGCTAAGAATCGCGGAGCCTGAAAAATGAGGCCGTTCAAAACATCACCAGGTTTAACCTAAATTAACTGATTTACTGGTGTTTGGATGTTCTCTGCAAACCACAATTAAGACCACATAGTATTATTTACTGTGAGAAAGGATTCATTTTCTATAGCTACAATATCCAAAGCACACTACTGATAGTTAAAAGTAAATGAATTTACAGTATTAGTTGTTAGCTACGGGACAAACTTGCACGCAAGAAAAACATCCGACAGGGTTCAATTCCTTTCAAAGTATGAAGAGATTAGTAAAAGTCGACGCTAAATCCATGCAGGGGCGGATACAGAGTGTAGCGACTGTAGCATTTACAACAGTCAAGATCGTTAAAATCCAGGTTGCGCAAAAATATAAATTCTGGTCACCGTCTACCCCTCTGTCCCAGCGTCCGAAGATGATCGCTGATCTGTTTTATGTCCATGTGTAACCGTGGCATCTGGATGAACTTGTTGGCTCAGTGGACCACTCTCCACAGCCACGGGGCACCTTGCTAATTCTCAGAAACTGTCTACTTTGCTTACTAATTGTAAAAAAAACATCTGCTGCAGTCGAAGAATTCTTGCTTCCAACATCCTCCGGTGCTTTTGTTACAAGTGATGCAAGAAGCATGGCAGACATTAGTTCGAAATCATATCATAATGAGAGCAGGCTACCAAATTGTTTTCAACCTGAAAGAGCGCGGCAAGTAAGGTTTTTCCACGAGGAACACGAAGGCAGTTTGAGCATGTGATTTGTGTGAGAGTTGAGCGTTAAATTATTAGGGGTGTAATTAAGCTATTTACATATGTCTGGAGTGCTAAATTAGCCAAGGCTTCCAGGGGCTTCGCCCCTCGACCCCTGTAGGGGTCTTACAGCGCCCCCTACAACCCCAGCTGCATATGATACGCCCGCTTTGCTCGCGCATAGAATTTGCAACAGTCAAAATTCATCCTGGATCGCCCCTGCCATGTCTGTGACTGTTCTTCTTCGGAGATTATAAAATAGGCATGACGCACGAATATTACACGCACAAGAAAAATCTAAATAGAGAATGACATGTGCAAATTCGTAACACAGTATAGCTCCTACCTGTAGACATGCAAATACGAAGTAAGCGATAAATTTTGCCATGTTCTCGCCAGCATCTGTTGACGTCAGAACATATCGAATGACTACTTTCTTGGTTCTGGTATTCTAGGCTAACGGAGACCCGAAAACTCCAAAGCCGTTTTGCGAAAAAGGTTACAAATAATAGTGGAAGAGGAACTCTTCGAAGATTTTGAATTTTAAATAGATCACCTTAGATACAAAGTGACTATGTTTGGAGATCATGAATTGCTTTTTCGAGCGGCAGGTATTTTCATTCAAGTAGATGTCCACCAGCACGTCACTATAAAGACATCTTCTGTATGTCGGGTATAACATTTTGATTGTTTAAATGCGATATGAATCAATATTAGATTTATGAGTTCATTTAAAATTAATACTTTGCTCGAGAAGGATTTTGATGTCGGAATTGCAAACATGTTGCATAAAACTGAAGTTGCAATCGCGTCATAAATGCTTTACCATCGCAGTTCTGCATTTACGGTACCGTTTTTAATTATCTCTGAAGAATCATGACATTTTCTTTCGGGAAATTTGGCTTTTCTTTTTTGCACGTTGTGACATATGCAAAAGGCTGTTGGATCACATCAAATTATGGTCAGCGAAGCAACAAAAAACATGTCCCACTTGGTAGAATGATAAATAACACGGCTAAATATTCACCAGTCAAATTCATATAAATATTCTCTTTTGGGCAGCAGTTTATATCTACCTATCTTCTAAACTGCGCCCTTAAACGTTGCCTTGAGATGGATTGTTTGGAACTTTGCCACCCAGCCCGGCAAACGTCACAGTGGCAATTGCTTGATGAGCTAAGCAAATAACTACTGCATATTGTGCGAAGATAACTGGAAGAAATTTTAATTCCGACGAAATTTTGTTCGAATTTGCTATCAAAAATTGCTCCTGGAACGAGAACGGTACATCTGCTAGGGAAGTAGCATGTGTCTCTCGCCGAAAAGTGAACTTTGATGATCAGTAACTGGATCAGGTATAGAAGTCATGAAACTTTCATGTAAACAACAACTACTTTGAGTTTCATCGTTTATTCAACATATCGATTTTGACCAGCACTCTGGTCATCATCAGTGTAAATTTTAACATCAAACTTCCAAGTTCTACTTATAAAGTACAGTCAGGCACAGCACTAACAATTTCAATCAGTTATTCAAAAGTAAATTGGTAACAAATTACAAATCAATTGAAAAAAAACCCATTCCGACTATGCATTCCAAATGAGGCTAATAGTACATAGTGACAAAGACAAATTAACAACGATGTTACCGTAGCAACAAAGGAATAATAGATAACCAATGATCAGGGAGACAATAAATGATGCATGACACACGGAACCATACAAGGGTGCCAGCAAGGACAATAAACAAACTACAAAACAAAAGGAAAGCAG
>JAOBRC010509898.1:0-11505 GCA_027575255.1 Scolionema suvaense | reverse complement strand
TAACATAGGTTAAGTCGTTCCGAAGTTATGGAGGGGGGGCCATAGTGGCCCCCCCCCCCGGGACTACCAGACCCAAAATGACCCCGGTGTGGATAGGGTTAAGACAAATTCCAACAAGGGGTGGAGGGGGTAAAAAATGCTAACCATTTTTTAGATGTCATTAATGTATGGTCCCTATGACTATGCACATGATGTTAAAACCAGAGAGCATGTTCAAACTGCGCATTTGGAGCGACGTTTGATCGCTGTTCACCGGCTAGGTATTGTTGGTGCTCAGCCAGTATGCACTTTTTAATGAAACTCTTCAGGCTTATTAATATCGCTGACGATAAGCATGAAGCTCACGCGTGATATGTGTATTGTCTGATTGGTTGCAGACAGGCTCTCTTGGCTTTTGATTGGTAGAAATTAGTTTATAGTAATACATGAGGAAGTTGTAAAACTTTCAGTGCAAAGTATGGTCTATGGAATAATTATATGCTAGCATAATGGCATATATCGTTTACAGAACAACTGCTGGGCATTCAGTAGAAAATTCAAGGGTATGTCTTTTGCGAGCAAATTATCAGCGGCATGATCAATTTTATGGCTTTCATGCGTTTCATGGGAATAACGCCTCATAGTGTATGGTCGTAAATGCCAAAGTAGTATATTGTAGTATATTAACATGTGAATGCATGTTGGAATGTATTTTTGTAACTTACTAGCCAGGAATTTTTGTATCTTAAGATCAGAAGTTTTGGTGGAAGTTATGTTCGTAATGGAGAGGGATGAAATCTGTGAACTTCCCGGGACAAATTATTGCGCTTTAGTGAGAAACACAAAAGATTCTAAACTCTCAGCTTGCGACAGTATGTTGTAAACTGGATTCTGGTAAGCTGCTTTTCACGATGAAGCAATAATAATTTTTCTTGGAAGTTAATTTCCTGGCTCGCAGGGTAAGACTAATATTTTCGCAGTGTTGCCAGGAGCCTTTTTCCACGCGTCAGACTTACCTAGTCATGCACTGAGACCAAGAAACGCTCAACAGAAAAGAGGGGAGTAATAGGGGTTCATAGTGTACTTTTATGCAGACTGTGAAGACTCGTGCTATTCGGTAGCAAGGTACCAATCATTTTCACATAATTTTTCTGATCAGCTGTTTGTTAGGATAATGTTCATAACTACTTTGGAAGTCTGGTTTGTCATTGCAGATGTTACAGCTAAATGTGCTGCTGAGAAAAAATTAATTCGATCATTACATTGTGCCGAACGTGCTCCAGTGATATAATTCACCTTGTTAGAATATGCAGCTTCATGATCACATTTAGTATTTGCAATCACATTCGCCATGAAGAAATCCAGCATTTATTTAGATATTGGATTTTTCCTCAATGCCATTTGCCCTAGAATGCGTTGGCCGATAAAGACTTTGCTTCACATACCATGCTGATTTTAACTTTTTTCAAATTAGTTAAAAACCGAATAACTGAGCAGCAAAATCTTCTCACCCGAGAGAAAGATTCGAGGTTAATGACACAGAACAAAATCAAAGCTGCAGAAAGACCAATTAAAATGCTGGAGGATGAATTGTTAAGAAAGAGCCGAGAGATGGAGAATCTTAAAGAGGCAGCAAATAGCTCCCCTAATCAATTTACCCCATCAGCTGAGGTGAGTCAGCTAGTTATACGCATTGTATGTAGACTTCTGTTATGTCTTTTCATGCAGAATCTGTAGCTTTGATGCACGAATGTTGGAAGCAGCACAATTATTTGACTTTCTTTGACCTTTTCATCACATGGACATAGTGTGACCCCACCCCCTTTAAGAAGGGGGGATCGACTAGCCAAAAAATTGCATGCCTGACCAGGAAATACTGTATTCTTCAGGAAAACCTGTGGATCGAAGTTGCATGTATGAATGCCTAAAACAGGTTGCGTGTGCGCGTTAACATGTTCCGAAAACCAGGAAGGGAGGGGGGAGAGGTCTTTGCTAAACTATGCTTCGTGCCGAAATTGTTGGTCCAAGGCAGAGAACGATGGTTCTCGGTGATAGAGGATAGGCGACCCGACAAAAATACGGTCAATGCTAGATTTATTTTGTTCTATTCATTTGTCATTCTGTAACAACCGTACATGTAATATCGGAAGAAATGCTACAAATACTGAGCAACTCACATGGCACAAAAAAGCTCCCATATTTTTTAATTAAGGTACATATACGGCACATACAGGACATTGAAAAGGTCAGGAACTTTAGTCTCATGTTTTCCACTGTATTTTTATGTGACGTCATAACTGGTGTATGTGACATGTTTTCAAAAAATAGAGGGGGCTGATATGTTTTCAAAAAATTCCAGAGCGGGAGGTGTAATGTGTAAGGTTTTAAAGCTTCTTATGGACGAGTGGAAGAAAGAGAGGAGACAAGTTATACTTTAGTCAGATCTCTCTTGCTAACTGACTTTCAACATGATCATAAGCCTTTTTATATACAACAGCTACAGTTACATAACATATTCGGCAGCATGCTAATCTCATAAAGAGTACATTGACACCATAGGAGTGTCAAAAGAGATTACACAGTAACTAGCAATTAGCAACAGCTTACAACTAGGTCATAAAATGAGTTGTGACCTAGTGCACATGCAAAATATGCTATATCTCCCTTTCTCAAATAAAATAAATATTTATTTTTTTTCAAAAGTCTCCGTATTTATTGGGATCTCGTGTTTGTCTCCCAGTTTTCAACATTATCGGCACCGAAGTAAATTCGCCAGCATCGTCAGTCGGTTGTTGCAGTGCATTCGAATCTTTGATGATAAAGTTGGAGTGGTGTGGTTCATCAGTGTTTTCATCAGAGTGTTCTGACACTGGTAAAGGATGCAGTGTTGAGTTTGCATCAGGATCGTCTATTGGATCGTAAATGTAGTAACCAGATTCTTCTTGGCCGTAAAATATCTTCAGGTCTTTCCGGTTGCGTCTCAGGATGTTTTCATTCATAGAAACAAGGTAGCTTTGGTGTTTGAGAGCTTGTACAATCTGACTAGACTTCCATCTCTTTGACGGTCGATCGCAAACAAGAGCTTTGTCATCAGAGTGTAGATCAGGAAGGGTCTTTGTTGTTCCGTTCTAGTGATCAGTTTGACATTTCTGTTCTTGTAGACACCGTTGAGTAAATTTACTTAGGTTGACCAAAACTCAAATAAGTGCCCCACTCGCTTAATCAAAGCATTTGGTAAGTACACCTTTTTTAGGGGATAAACAGAAGATACCTGCACGCAGTGATCCCAGAAGGCCAGGTCTCTATGAGGTGTGGGGAAGTGGCTTTGACCACCATCAACACGTACTGAGCCTGGTGACTGAATCTTCTCTCAGTAAAACTGGTGTGCCCTGGCACTTCTTAGTGCCCGTCGTTCAAATAGGAGTCACACACTCTCTACGACATAGGGTGTCACCATCCGCGTGAATCAGTTTTTTGGGACTTCAAAGCAGTTTTAAAGATTGAACCCGTCCTTATAGCGCTAGTGGGCTCGGGTGGCAACAGCATGAAGGTCGAAGTTTGGGTAAGATTGAAACTTCATATTTTCACTGCATAACCCTGCCAAGATCAAAAGCCAGAACCGAACTCGAAGGGAGCTTGCTCCTTGCAGATAACAAATGCAGTGACCGTATTCAGTGAAACCGCACCTCGGTACCGTGAATCTGCAGTCTAGACCTACTGGAAAATGATGAGGAGGGGATGGCTTGATTCTGAAGCGGGGTTTCAGTTCTTCCTAGTGCAGTAAACGCAGTGCTTCTACCCGCAGTGCTCCTACCCGTCTAAGTCGCCAATGGAAAACCAGTCGCCTGAGCTGCCAGGGTCGTAGTTGGGAGACTTACATAAAGCTTGGAGAACCCTTCTGACTGCTGTTACCTACTGGGAAGACTGTGGCATGTGGAGTAGGGATTGATGGCAGATATCGAGCCTGGATATAGACTGGATTGCAACCTGTCACTGTAACACCAGCTTTCCCTTCTTGGGGTCATGCACGGCAGTCCTGACTGCACCATAGACCATGATCGATGCGCCTGCGGTGCAGAGTTAGGCTCTGCTTCTTCATCATCATCATCATCATCACACCTTTTTTATATATAAGCATAAAGCTTATAAGCATATTCAGGCTCAGATTTTTGAAAAAATTAAGCATGATTTAAGCATACTTTCAGACTGGGAACGAGGGTCACCAGCACGTATATGCATTTATTTCGAGAGGATGTTTTTTATTCTAGTTTTGTAAATCCTGCTTTTTTTGCAGTAGCGCATAGGTTTACAGGACCATTTCAGCATGCTCCCTAAATGCTGAGTTATAAAATGGCGAATTAGCCAAATTTGAGATCTAATCATCACTGGTTTTTATCCAGGAAACTACATTCCCGCGATTCAAAATTTTAAAAAATTAAGCATAATTATAGTAAGCATAAATAGACCTTGCAACCACGAAAAGTGTTCTTCAGACTGAGATGAATTTACCTGATGCTTATGAAACAAGGTGTATATACCGATCAAGTGACTTCAAAAGATCATGACCTCTAATCATACCAGTAATATTTAATCAATGTGCATCCAATAAATCGGAAACTTTATTCAAACAGATTATGGCATTTTCTTGGAAGTTTCGAAAATCAAAAAAATGGATATACCAGAAACCAAAAACCAAGGTAAAAATTTCAAAGTACGTAGAAGAACTCTGACAGATGAAATGCTATATTAACCACTTTCATTCCAAGCCCATTTTGGCATCAAACAGTCAAGAACATGATATATTTTAGTCATTCGAAGTGACTGCCACTAACCAAATCGAAATAAATTAACCTAGTAAACTACACCAGTTCAAAAGCAGTGTCTCTCTAATGTCCAGAGGAAATTTATCAAGTAGCAGGTATGAATTTGCTTGCAACGATCACATAGTATCTTGCAACATGATGACCACAAGATCATCTTGAAATCTGTTGGGCAATAACAAAGAGTGAGATGCGGTGACTATTTGAAATGTACTTGCGAACTACTGTACCTTAAGGGAGAAAATCTTACGGATTTCGCGGTTTTCAGGAAAATCTGGAAAATTTAATTCCTTCTTTTACCTTCGAAAGTGCTCAACCGCACAAATTAATTCCCAAGAAATTTATTCACCACAGAACCGTCAATTGTTTTTGAACCAAGGTCGACTGTCTCTTGCAGTGATGAGTACATGATGCTAAAAAGTTGATGGAAAGTGCTCAGATGTGAAAATTTATTCCCGTGAAATGTTCTGTTTAGCATTGACTGTAAAAATTAGTTATATCCGGCGATATATCTGAAAAATTTGACCGTGAAAATTAATTCTCGCGAAAGTTTCTTCCCTTAAAGGTAGATGAATTCCATACATTGACGAAATACCTTCCACAAAACTTAATTTGTGCAAATACAAAGATAGTATTATGATTGAAGACTTGCAAAAAAAACATGCAGAATATCAGAATGAATAGTTCTGTTAGTTGCAACCACAACAGAAATTAGAACATGATCAGGAACCTACGTGGATAGTAGTGCGGAATTGTAGCTACTTTACATAGTCAGTAACATCAGTAATACTTAAGTGCAATGTAAGAATATAATCATGCCCCTCATAAAACTAGACATCAAATCTTATCCAAAAACTCTGGCAATGATTGTTTTCATACCAGCAAGAAAGAGCATAATTGATTCTGAAATAAGATGCTCTTCCTCTCAAGGGAGCCTATTTACGTGTTGCCTTACCTCTATACTGTTAGGAGCCTTTAGGTACAGAGTAGAGGGATGGATAGATCTGATTTCAGATTCGTATACCACCCCATAGCATTCATTATGTAATGGTCAATTCGAAAAAATGAACCGTTCGATTATCTATATGCTCAAGACTATGCAGGAATCGTAAAAACGGAACTGGAAAGATCAGGCAACTAACTAGTTTTTCCTACAACAGCACCTAAAACGAAGCTAATGGTTACTTACCCTACAACATGATGTTTGTTACAGAGACCAGATTACCAATTGATTTACTATCGGAGAATGAAAAGGAAGAGATTCGTCCAAACTTTTAATTTGTAGAAGAGTGGACCAAGGAGATGAGACTGGCATAACAGACAGTAGGAAGATCTCGGATAGGTCTCGAAAGAACCATGAAGATAGGAGGAATAAGAAGGCAATTAAAGGGGAACTAAGGTCAAAAATGAAATTTTAGTAGGTGGTAGAGCTCATTCCAATATGACCTACAGTTATTACTTCGTGGCAACAGCTTCTGTAGTTCTGGAGATATCGAGTTCTAAAGTTGAGTAGCTACCATCTTGGCCACTAATTATGCATGATGTCATGTGGGTACAACTCAAATTATCTAAACTTCATAACCAAAATACTTACGATTGAATTGCAGTGAAGGGGTCACTCTTCCATCTTTTAACAAACGGTCATGATATGCAGCGAATCCCTTTGAAAAAATAAATTTCACAATTGTGTAACTAGGGAAATAGCGATGCTTAGCAACGTACCCGTATGACATCATCAAAAATCAATACGGTAGCTGCTTGACTTTAGGTCAAGATATCTTGAAAGCTACATAAGCTTTTTTCATGAAATAAAAACCGGAAGTCATGTTTCACTGCACTCTATCATCTGTTAAAATTTCATTTTTGACCTTAGTTCCCCTTTAAAGGAGAACAATTGGTGCCAATACAAGTTGATCTCAAATCAAAGAACAATTTTACCTGAATCAGAAAACGAGACAAATTTTTACAACCGAGGAGATCAACACTAAGTCTGCAGAGGAGATCAACCTGCACATTAGAGAGGAGAACCTGAAGTTTGCAGAGGAGTTCTACCTGAAATTCACGGTGGAGATCAACCTGAAGTTTATTATGGAGATTTTATCTTAATTTTACGACTGTGATCAATGGTAAGCTTACAGATGGGATCAATTGGATGCGTATGGCAGAGACTGATTGGATATCAATGACAGATACTACATTTATATCTGACTTTTATATTGTACTGAGGAACGAATTGCAAATTGCAGAGAGAACAGGTTAGGGCCAGGCCAATGTCTTCCCTATGGCATGAACTTTTATTTTATTATGAGATATATTGGGCTTGAGCTGAGGCTATTTGTTTTGAATCAAATCAATTTGGCTCCAATGTCCAGTCTGATTCAGTTTTATTTACCCTGTCTGGAATAGCCTGATCTCCAAGCCTTATTTTCCTTGGCTAGTTCTCGTAAACTCGTCTCACACGGAAAAGGTGAGGAGAAGATACGAGGAGAACATTTCAGCACTGAGGCACGATTTGCTGATCGTCGGGGAACAGACGCTTGGTGGTCAGGCTATATCCTGGGAAGTGAAAAAGGGAGACACTGATAAACACTTCCTACGATTAGACCATCCTACATAGTTTGAAATTGCTTTTTCTTTACTTTGAGTACTCAAAAAATGTTGGAAAACAAAAACTGTTACTACTCGCCCCCTACTGAGACAAACTTTACAGCAAAATGACTTTAGTGCACCTTTTTATTAGTTTTAACTCGTATGTTTGTCTACGTAAGAAGCCAAATATGAAACTTTTGCCATTTCCACCTGCGCTGCATTTCTCATAAAAAGAACGTGTTGTTTGAAAATCATTTTGAAGATGGTTGGAGTATCCCTTCTCTTGACTCTTTGGGTAAACAGACCTTAGACTCGTCTGCCAGTGTATGGAAGTTAAAGAAGAGCACATTATTGATGTAGTATATTTTAATTTATTATGTTGCGTGATACGTTGTTTATCTAAGAATAATTCTGTTAAATAAAGCAAGGCTTCAATATTCTTAGTATTGCCAAAGTTTAAGCCCAAATCATTGCTGGAAAAAGAACAGAATCATGTAAAGAGGTTTACACTTTGGTAAATTTCAAGTCAAGTTCGGTACACCTTTTTTATAAGCATCAGTTAATTTTAGCTCAGCCTGAAATTTGCTTAAATTTTTCGTGGCTTCAGGGTCCATTTTTGCTTACTATATGCTTAGTTTGTTGGAGTTTTGAACACGACCGTATATTTTCTCTGACACTGAAACTTCATGCGAAACAAAAAGTTGCCAAGTTAGGTATTTTAAAGCTCTGCATTTAGAAAACATCTTGAAGTGGTCCCGTGGAAGTACGAGCTGCAGCAATAAAGTAAGTTTTTCAAAACCAGAAGTAGCCTAGCCCTAACCTCTTCTTTCTGCCATCTGCAATTCGTTCCTCAGTGTAGATCAGGCGAGAAAAGGTCGTAGCGTGGAAATATAAAGGTCATATATAAATGTGGTGTGTGAACGGAGACCGGTGAGCGACTGGGCTAAACCAGAAGAAACAACGTTCATAGAGAGTAAATACCGGCGGACCTCATTCGCAGCCTTTGTGTATGCTTAAATCATGCTTAATTTTTTCAAAAATCCCAGCCTGAATATGCCTATAAGCTTTATGCTTATAAAAAAAGTGTACTGCTGAAAATATTTTGATTTTTAAATCATGTTTAGCACAGTGACATGATAGGGCAGTAGGCTGCAGTTTTTTAATTATTTGTTCTCAAAGTATTAGGCAGTTGGAATATTTCGTCTGCCTGTGTGTTTACATATACATTTGTATAATTAAAGTGACGAGTAGCAAAAGCAAAGATGCCTTAGATTTATCTGAACTTGTTCTTCTAGGATTATCGAATTCGTGAAGAGGATTTGCTCGATCTGAAATGGATTGATCATATATCCAACATACGACGCTTGTATAAGTTTAAGCGTCATATGTTGGATGAGTATACCGATAAATCTGGTGCACATAAAGTCTTCAGATAACGCTGAACTGTGTTGTTCTTGCCTGATCTATCCAGAATCGAAAGTGTGATATATGTTACTATTGTAGCAAAGCGTGGATATGTTCACATCGATGGGGAAGAGCGTTTAATGACTCGAAAATAACAGACGTTTCAGGTTGTCATGAACTATATCGAATGATCTACCATTTGTTCTCATTTTCTATCAAATGAAGTGACAGGCATGTTTTTCTGGAAACTTGGGACTAATAATGCAGGAGGGTATTGATATAGACAATCGGAAGCAATGACGAACTATGTTGCACATGAGATGACATACGTTTGCTATAAACTGTGAGCTGTCCTCGCCACATTAGTGTATCAGGGGGTCTACTCCTTTATAATTGACTGACATTTGCTGCACTTTGGACTGCCTTGGCGTCTCACGAAGGAATGTCTCAAATAAGGATGTTACCCCCTGTTTTATGAAGCACTTACTTCTTTTGAATTTGGAACATGCGAACATTACGTGAATTTAAATGGAGAAACAGATTGTTTAGTCTTATGTAGATGTAGACTCTTCTTTTGCGTGATTTGATAACAAAAAAGGCACACAGGTGGTACTCACGCTCGCGAATCGTTTTCCTGTATTGGGAAATTTTATCTCGTTCTGAGAAATATTTTCTTGTTTTGGGAAGTGTTTTCCTGTGTTGAGCGGGAAAATTTAACCCACGGGAAAAATTTTCCCGCTTTTGAGAAAAATTATCTCGCTATGAGGATTTCCTGTTTTTGGAAAATAAATCTCATTTTGGGGCAATTTTTTCCTGTTTTGGGCAGATGACTTTTTGCAGTTTGTGATGCCAAGCATGTCTCAAAAACCACACTTAGTTTGGAAGGTAAACCTTGCTAAAAATGATAAAGTCTACATATTTTTCAATCAACCATGGACATAAATTAGTGTCGAAAACCTTCAATGAGAAACATTATGAAAGACCTTGGACTTCCCTTTCCCCACAATCGCAGTTGCTGAGATACCTTAGACACTTGTGCTGCCAATTGACCATAAACATTGACCATTTTCAACTTTGATTGTCGGGCAAAGGGGAAAGTGCAGCAACTTTTATGAGAAAAGAGAGAAAAGAGACGTTTGGCACTAATGTTATGTATAACATTGGGCTCTAACGCTATGCAACTTGATCAACTATTAGCCAGATCTCACGAAAAGAAGACAAAGGCGCAGCAGCTAATTATGTCACGTATCGTAGCAACAACTGGAGTGCGCGCCATGATTCAAACTTGTTTATTGCAATCTGTGCAGCGTAAAAAGCAGGTGGCAGAGCCATCTCCTCGATATTCTATTAAACTGGCACTGACGCAGCAGATTGCATCAACGTACTGAAGTGAGCTGACTGTGAGAGAAACTGACTTTTTCGAGCAGTCTGTGAGCAGGCTAAAAATATCGTTACCAGAAATACTCCTGAAAAGATTCCTACTCAATCTACCTACATTCCTTGTATTTTTCAATAAGGAGCATTTTAAATCTTTGATTTTTATCAATCTTGTAGGGCAATAAATTAATTACTTATGCACAGCCAGGTATGCCAGGTCATTAGTTATGCAAAGCCAGGCACCTCAAGCTGCAAATATGCTAGGTCGTTAGTTATGCACATTGAAGTATAGTAAGCTGCAAATATGTGCTCTCATTACGAAATTACTACAGAACAATAGCGAGAGATAACAAAGGCAAGAACAAGGCAACAAATGCGAATTGCAACGGTTTGGACAACGCTATCGCAATAGTGTTTAAACATGAGGCAAGTCTTTGTAATCCTGCATCAAACCATATACTTTCAACGACATGTTGGCAGCTTTGTTCCTCTAGACAGTTTTTAATATGAACCATCTACTGGTATCATTTTTGAGACAAATGATAAGACTTCTCATTTTCGTGCAACATTTTTCGACAGTATCCTCAGTCAGTCATATCTGTACAATAAACGTGCGAAATTAACTTCTACTACAGCTTTGTACTAGCAACAAACCTACAATTACGATATTCAGTAAAACTATTGTTACAAACTGAGTTCAAATAAAGGCTAATTACAGGCTAGGTGTCCAGCTTTACATCAGAAACATAATCAAGGCTTACTTCAGTTACTGCTTCGGCAGCTTTTTTCCAGATGAAAATATCATCAACCTAACGCGTGTAAAGAAGTGGATTGTAAGGGCTTGACTACTTCACGTTCAAATTTGGTCATATTGATTTCAGCTAAAGTAACCGACAACGAGCTTGCTATTGGGAATCCATGTACTAGGTGATAAAGATTAGAATTAAATGTAAATATGCAACTGACGTTAACTTTGTTAATAGACTTCTGAGTATGAGCATGCCGCCTATATAGCTGCATATTGTCATGCATTTATGTATCGACACTTGTCACTAGCATTGAATTCTTCATAAGGTACAAATTTAAGTTGAAAGTGAGATAAGGCATCCATTAAAAATTGATAAGGCACCTCGGCTGCAACAGCTTATAAATAAAACACAAATTCAACGCCACAAATGCATGAAAACAAAAAAGAACACCACGTATAAATAAGACAATAATTTAGTTTTAATTGTATACAAATTGTTTGATTTGATTCATGCATGGGAGGTTACAGGCAGAACTTAATCCTATTGTGCATGGGCTTTTTTATGTACGTTGGTTGCATGGGGGGGGG
>JAOBRC010509787.1:0-11506 GCA_027575255.1 Scolionema suvaense | reverse complement strand
GCCATCTCAGATATTGTGAAAACAGAGGATCTCAGCTCAGACTCTGTCAGCAGTGTAGAAGCAGATACCGAAAGATCTTCGCAACTTGATTCTGCTACAGACGACGGATTTTTTGATGATGAGGTACCCGAGTTTCTACGAAATCTGATCGAGAACCCTCTACATTTGAATTTTAAATCCGACGGTGGAGACGAACTCTTGCATCTTCCTGATGACGTCACTGCTCATATTTGGTCTGACTTACGAGATATTCTAGGTGCAGATTTTAATTGACAGGCGGAATTACGTATACAAATGTATATAACTTAAGCTCTCGTCTTATGGAGTGCTTCCAATAAGGTTCACTGTTTTCATTCGCTTTATTCAATTTTTTTCTTGACAGTTTTGAAATCTGACCGTATCAATTAGTCCCCCATTGTGTTGCATACATCTCTTTTAAAAAAAGCTACAGTCTGCAGTCTTCGTGAATCTTGGATTTCTTCAATTTGTGCATTGATTTTATAGAATTGGGATGAGGTTTAATTCAAACCAAGGGGTGCACATTTAACGGTATTTTGTTTTTTCGGTAGCTTTCTTGTTTCCCTTGTTGTTTCAGGATGTGTAAAAAATATAGTTGTGTTCTTAAAATATTTTGATTTAGTACGAGGTGATCGCGTTCTGTTATTTTATTCGTTACGAATGCCTTTGTTTCTTGATAATCAAGAGTTTATGTTTGCACGGACTCAAGTATGCAGCTGTTTATGTTGTTCTTTGTATACTTCAGCAGTCTTTGTCTGAATAACTATATTTACTTGTTTTTGGTGTATCATAGCATATGTGTTCACGTTAGTTTAGCTATGGCTTCATACCTTAGGAACGCGGTTGAATTTTTTTTAACATGTCAGGGAAACTAAGTTTCGCAGTTTAACATGAATGCGTAAATAAATTTATAAAATTCATGCATAAATTTTTGATAAATGCTCGAGAATAATGAGTGCACATTTTATAAAAGTAAAGGTGTGTAGAAAAAGTATAGAAAATGCTTGGGGAAGAAACTTTTTAACGGAATTTATTTTTGCGATCTTGACTCGGAAAAAGGAAGAAATTTTTGCGATTGAAGGCTGTTTAATCAGCTTGGTGGAAGAAATTTTTGCAGAAGAGAAAGGCATTCTGTTTCATTCGTTAGGCCGAGATAGCTACTAAACCGGTCTTTACAGCGTTAAAGGAAAACAAAATGTGAAAGTTTACAACTGATTTGTATAGATTGGTACTTGATTGTTTGTTTTGAAACGTTTACGGAATGAACTTTTGCGATTTGCTCAGTAAGAAACGTTTTTTGGAAGAATTTTTTGCGAAAAATGGTCTAAATTAAGTAATTGTTTAGGCATGCATTTTCTCTTCAAAGTTTTTGGAATGTTTTGATGGTTGTAGAATTTATTTCCGTGATTTGGTAGTAGATAAACTTCATGGGAATTAATTTTCGAAATTGGGCATTTCAGAAGGTAAAAGAAAGAGTAATATAATATCTCGTGGATTTATCCCATAAGCTGCGAAATGTGTGGATTTTTATTCTATAAAACTGGCTTGATGTTTTTGTTTGTCTTACTCACATGAATATTTTGATGAGAAACAACTTGACAAGCGTGAAAGTTCTTTCGTGCAACACTATTTTGTGAAAATCCCCGTTTCCCATGAAAAAAGTATCCGAAAATTTGCTATAGTATCCGTGCAGCCAATCGACGCCGGTTTGGGACAATTTTCCATCAATAGTTGGCGCTGCGTTAACCCTTCAAAGCCGGATTCTTTTTGCGAAGTTTGTGCTCTCACCTCACATCAAGTTTAGTATGACTCTCCTTTATGCTACGATAGGCTTGAAAAAAAAACTACTTTTCCATTATGTTTCTACAACGGCATCATAACTCCGGCAATATTTTCCGAAACTTGATTTTCTCGATGAGTTTTTGACGCAAATCTTTGTTTTCACGCGAATTTTCTGTTGCAACTGTGATAACCTGGTTGACGTCGACTTTTGTAAGAGTGGTGGGCCAGAAATCTTGTTGACCCTGTTGTATAGATCATGGATCGTCTATGTATACGTCAATGGCTTTACTGAACGTCAGGCGTATAGTCAGTACGCTGGGCAGAGATTCTGCTTAATTTTGTATAACTTTTTGTAATTGGGCCTTTGATAGTCTGTATGTAATTGACCAACTTTATACAATTTTCATGGTCGGATTGTAGCATACTTGTTTTGTTTTTCGCTGTTGTTTTTGACGAAGCTACGGAGGTAGAACTGATAGTCACACTATGTTACTCGTTGTTTTGTTTCGCGAAGAATTGTACAGTATATTCCGTTTGTTACAATTCTCTTCTACTCTTGGAATGAGGTAACCTGGGACCAAAGTTTGCATTCCTCTTTACTCTCTGATTCTGAGTGGAAGGGGGTCGCAGTAAACGGGGTGTACAAACTGTCTATAAATATTAAAACTGAGGGGGCAACGACATTATGTCTTAACGTTTTACTCGTGTAGCGTGTATAATCGTAGAGCATAAAAAAATAGAGCACTGTACGAAATTTGAAAGTATATTGCAAAAGTTTTTTGGCTTTAGGAAAACTGCTATTTATAGTTTTCTGCAAAGAATGAGTACGTGGAGGGGGGGTTGGTGCAATAAGAATGACTTAGCATGCATCTCAGTGGCGCAGAGCCGATGGCACAAGGCAGACCGAGGAGGACATGCGCTTTTTCACCCAAATATTTGTTGAAGGTTGCTTGAATTCTCTACGTTAACATTGGCCCTGTTCGTTGTAATTATCCATTGTAATTCGAAGAGCAGGACCAGTGTGAACGATATAATAGTCGCAGGCGCTGATATAGATTTTCGGTGTGTCTTGTTTCACGGAATTGACCGTTGCAACGACGAGCAAATCGCCGTGCATTATTCGTTCTCAAAGTCATTGTACAGCATAAAATATAGTGTGAAAAAGAACGTCTAAAATTGCTGCTGCTTCCCCCTCCCCTACCCCCCCTCTCTTCAAACGTCCAAAAAAAGTCTTAAAATTTCTCAGACCCCCCCTCTATCCTCTTGGCCGACGTTATTGATGTATAGATGTATATGCATCAAATCATAGTTAATAGGGATTTCTATTAACTATGATCAAATCTCACCAAAATCCTGCAACGCAGAAAGCACTAGCCTGTTCGCAGACTCTTCGGAAGTTATAACGTCTCTCAAGCAAGCAAGCGGGTGAGTGCAGCACAGGTTGGACTGTTGTTGCAGGCTAAGAAAGCACGAACTAACATGACTACGTTGTTTTGGCATTTTCATGAGTCAAATCACTTACCTGCAAGCAAAAAAAGCATAATTCACGAAATGGTGAAACAGGTGGACGTGCTATTTACATGCGGAAGATGAAAGATCGCCTTATACGTTGGACCAAGATATTCCCCAAAAATCCTGGTGTACTACTGGGAGGGGACAGATTCAGATTGTCGCTTCCAAACCCGAACAAAGTCGCATAAAAGACTTTTTATTTTTTCGTGGGTTTATTTGAAGTATAACAAAGCTAAAATGATTCCCGTATGCCAAGCAGGCAGCCAGCAAGACACAGTTTCAATGATGCACTTTCTGCCCTAGTCTCGATTTGTGATAGCTTTTGCTCCTTTTTTCACTAAAACGAAGCTTTTAAAAATTCATTCGGATGTCATCCGATACTTAGTCAAGCGTTGCGTTCGCTAGAAGCAAGTGTGAAGTGTACAAAGGAAAGTTTCTGGATCGATTTAAAGACTCTCCTGGCTTGATCTTCAACACCCCACCCTTCCACAGGGTAGGGCGTCAAATAGAGAAAGCGATTAATTCTTGTGAACATACGAGTCTAAAACTGACTCTGATTTTAAGATGTTACAACAGAACCAGAAAACAGACCATGTGAGGAACACATTTGTGCATCGAATTCAGTCTTCAATTGGTCTGGAAAAAACTGCAATTTTATGTAAGAGTTGATCAATTCTTCAACATTGCACTGACTTGCTATTCATTAGACCACGAAAAACGCGGGACAAAAGGCCTTCTATCTTTGGTAGATCTAAGTACAAAAAATGTAACAGGATTTAAACCTTATATGCGCTTTTGAGGCATCGCCTCCGTAAACATAGCATTTAAAAAATGTATACACTATGATTTTCACTGAGGCCTGTTACACGTTTTTCACTTTCTAGAACTTTGTGTCGAACAGCACTAACGGCATAGCTTTACGGATTGTACTTCTAGAGACAGAAGGATTTTAAGTTGTGAGAAATTCAAGAATGATCCGAGTTAATTTTGGAAACGTTTTTGCTGTGGAAAGGCTAAGCAAACACAGCACAATGCGCTCAGCTGGAAGTTCTGCCGTCAACTCTGGTGTTCGTGTGCAATCTACTTACTTCTAGTTGTCGTGCAATATTTTAATGTTTTGTTAACGAAGGGATGATATAGAAAATGAAACATTGCAGATTCGCATGTTAGACTGCACGTTTCGCAACATATGTCAGAATTAAGTATAAAAGCCTTTTTTCACTTGTTCTTAGTTACATTTATCTACAGTCTCTAATGTAGCTGATAGGCAAAAATGTATATCCCTCCTCATTGCTCTTGGTATGTGCCGGGAAGACCCTGTCGTGATTCACACCCGGGGAGGGGGGTACTGGGGTATGGTTTTATCGGCATGTGCCGCCCAGACTTCGAAGACATGACCCTGATTTAAGGATAGGTCTGGCCAGGTCACAGCCTTACGCATGGTGTGTATAGCTACCGTTGAGGACAAAGGCGCCCCCATGGTGGGCGCCGAAGGGAAAATTTGGTGCTTTTTATTCTCCAGATCGTCGGAAAATGCATTTCCGGCCAAAATATATTGAAATGTTTGCTCTATGGCACCCTGATATTGAGAAAATATTCTTCTTGGTAACCCTGTTTTAGGAAAATGGAGCACAATTTACTACCCTGGTTGGCGGCACATACCGTATCTTGGTACATGGGAGTACCCCCCTCCCCACCCGGGGATTCACATGAAACAAAAGTAGCAGATTCGGTGCACAAACACAGACACAGACGTTCAAGAGTGAACCACGTTTTTGCACTCAGACAATACGCTTATAGAATAACTCTGACTCCATATTCTCAGAAAATTAATTCGTTTTTATTCGCTTATTTACTCGTTAGATGTTCATGAGGCCTGATACATTTTCACTGGTGAAAACCAAAAACCAAACCGCACTTACTACATTTGATTTCTATATATGAGGGATAGTAACCAATATTTCCGACTTTAAAATGCCAAAAAGTAGCCAAAAACACCTCAAGCTCCATGTCAATGTTTGTTTTGGTCCATGATTGATGAATGATTAGTCGTGTCTTCTGAGCCCCATTAACAGCGAGTACTCGGTAGAACCCCCGATTTTAAAGATCGCGATGTTGCCCATAGGGTTTTGGGTCGACGATATTCATTCAACCCTATTTAGCTGGGAAAGTATGTTTAGCTTCCCACTCCAAAATTTCTTTAGAACTTTTGAACGGCTGTAAATATGTATCTAAATCTTGATAGCAAAAATTTCGGACAAATTTCAAGAGCTTTGGCCCATTTTGGACATCAATTAATCCAAACTAATTGCATATTTCAACAAAGTATTATCTTTTGTTATCATGAGAGTCATATAGTGCAGACCTGATCATTTTCTCCACGGCTGGATGATATCATTAGTCTTTTGCTTGTGGGGACTGGCAAGTGCCGTATTTTTGGCTTGTCCAGTTACATATTTTTAGTAAAATTTTACCACAATTGTAGTCTGACACAGATCCATGGTATTTTAAAGAGCCATGCTCACCACAGGCTCGAACAACAGCACATCAATGGTAGGCCTCCTAAATGATACATTTGATGCGAACTAGGCAAAAACTGTGAATCTGCAGTAGATTTTCTGGAAAGTTAAATGCCTAAGGATTGCTCATAAAATTTAATCAGGCCATTTGGCGGGTTTTCCAATTGGGAGATAGGTGGGGGGGTGCTAAATATATCTCTCTGCTAAATGTGGGTTAGCCAGGCTAAAATATGATGCCCATTCATTACAAATTACACAACAATGAAAAAGCCACTGTCTACAGAGGCTCAAGTAGAAACATGTGAACTGAAAATCAAAAATGAAGAGTACCAAAATAGAGACCAGAAACAATTATAAAAACGGCAAATCAACAAAAAAAGAAAAGAAAACAACAACACAGAAACACAAACAAATAACAAAGCAACGACGACAAGAACCATGATAAAATCCAAGACATTAGACACTATACAGTAATTGATGTAGAAGCGTTCTTGATTCTGTTTGTCGAGGGGCAGCTTCTCATCCCACTGTATAAAACATACCCGCCTTCAAATTGAGTTGGAACAGATAGCAAAGCATAATGTATAACAAAGAAAGAACCATCAGCCTTAGTATTGCAATCTGGATTGGAACTGTTTCCATTTTCTGGAATTGTTCTCATACTCGGCCATCACTTTTGTTGTACTGCGAACAGTAGCACAGCCCAATCCTGTAATTAATTGTGCAGTAATGAGACGCTTTCTAGTGCACCATCCACAAATATCGCTCATTGATGGGATCAAATCTCGCTCCTGATTTTTTTTAATTTCGAGTATCTAATTTGGCGAAATGCGTACATTTTGGGTTGAGCATTCACTTTGACTTGACTTGATTAGTCGTCTTGCTTTTATACGCACCGGCAGACAAAACATAGACCCACTATCCTGGGAGCGCGAAGCGGGACGACTTGAAACCTTCGCGCTTCCAGAAATAAACCTATTAAAAACCCATTCAATTTCACCGTCTGTGCTGGACAGTTGTCCGGTAGTCTGAGTTTGAGTTCCGAAAATACTAGCCACTCAAAAGTGCAGGACACTCGTCTGACGTCAGAAACCTATTGTTCCAAGTTAAATTCTGTTGCTGAGTCAGAGGGTATTTTTCGGATGTGTGTTTTGATATTTAAGTCGAGGACGAAAACTGACTGACAAGAAAGACTCCAGACAGCGAAAATACGAAGTGTTAGTCAGTTATTGTGCTCAAGCTCACGCTGGGCTTTTGTTTACCAACAGACGGTTTTGCCGCACAGCTGCACATGTCATGCGCGAACCCCCTGGTTCATTACGCGCTGGTCTGTGCGTCATTCAGAATTATCTGCTTGCAAAGGTATCAAGTATCGCTCCCATTTTTTTTTATTCTGAGAGGTTTCAAGTTGGTGAAGTGTGCATACTTCTATCGGGCAATAACAAGCGAGACTTGGTCAAGTCAAACTTTTACAAGCAAGCCTTGACGAGGTCTCCCTTCATGTACGTGACACATAAAGATTTGACGAGAAAGCGCGAATTTCAAGTTTCATGGCGGACGGTCTGGTGTCGCGCTCGACGGGGCCCGGTTTTACCCTTTGTTCATCTTCTCTTCTTTTGATCATCTTGGCTTTTCCCAATCCATTTCGTGAGAAAGGAAGGTCTTTTTTGAGCAATATCTGCAGCCAAAATAAATCTGATATGGTGTCTAGCTAGCTAGCTAGGGTAGCTAGCTAGCTACACTTCAGTCTCGCAATTGATTGAATCCAAGAAGTTGCATAGCTAGCTAGCTACAGCCACCTTTCTGAAACCTGGTTTCAGATGCTTTTTTCTTGCATGCGGGGAGGGGGTGCGCGAGGGCGTATCACTTGTCTGACACTCAATTGTCCAGCATGATATAGGTATACAGTAGTAGCTAGCTAGCTATATAGCCAAAAATATTGCCCCGCACTGCCGGGCCGCTTGCCTAGCTAGGTAGCTAACTAGCTACAACTAGCTAGCTAAGTACATCTTGCATCGGTACAGCAGCTAAGCGTAGACTGTGTATTAGTACTTGTTGAAGTAAGATCTAGCTACAGTTCAGGAGTGCACAGGCCTTTTCCTTTTTAACAAACATTTTGGAAGAACGGCGAGAGGTTGGGTTTGTTTTCCTTTCTGCAATGTTGTATCATAGACTAAAGTTTTAATCAAGAAGCGATAGCTAGATCTTCAATGGTGCAATGTAATATATTTCATCAGCTTCGACGAGATGATTCACCATGTTGTTTCCGTTTTCGGTTCTTACAAAATTCGATCTCACAAAAAAGGCTGACTAGCTAGAGAAGAGTAGCCAACCAGAAAGCATGGCGTCCTTTTCGGAACCAGTGAAAACAACTTGAGTTGGAGCAAAAGTACAAATGTTGCTAACTATGGGTAAGCTACTTGTCACCATTGCAATGTTTTTTGTTTGTTTTCATTTACTGGCAGACGTGACTCCAAGAGAAATCCAATAGAATTTTTGGCTAATCGAAAAAAGGTCGAACAGATGAAGTGTTAGACATGTAGCTAGCTAAGTGGACCACACATAGGGTTCTATGAATCTGCAGGCTGCCGATGCACATGTATCTGACGAGCTCTCAATTACCAGGAGCAGCAGAATAGATTAACGTACGTGTAGGAATTTTTGCTTCTAGGTTTAACTGAACAGACAAACAATTTTTATGGCAAGTCTTATTTTTATCATTATAATTTTTGAATCACGATTTGCTGTCAGCCTAATATGTTCTTAACATGGTCACCACCTGCTGCTCAACTGTCTCTTAGTCAAGTACAAGTCCATTTGACCAAAGTATAACGTAATGGTATGAGTTGTGGTGACTCAGTATGAACGGTTTCTGTACCCCAAAATGACGAGTTGGCAAGAAACAAGGCTTCAAAGCGTTTTGGCAGCTTAAGCCTTCTGCTCGTGGAAAACTTTTCCTGCATGATGAAAGAAAGGAATAGGTAGTCTTTCATAACCCAAAAGGTTTTCTAAATTCGTTTGCAACCCGTTGCTGCGGGACTGAAACACGAAATATCGAGAGAGGTAAATCCTTTTGAAGTGAAGTGAAGTGAAGTTCATGTTTATACTAACCAAGTCTTGGGGGAAATAGGAATGAGGCATTGCGTGGACAAAGTACTGCTTTTCAATCTGCTAAACGTTGGGGGAGGGTAGAGGTAGGGGACCAACCCCTTGGTGGGACCAAGCATTTCGTCCGAGTTTGAGGTTTTCATTTAATGCTATTTTACAAAGGCTTTTTATGGGGAAACTACCGCACCCTGAAAGCTAAACTACAACAGGTAGAAGCTGCTAATTATATGTTTTTAAAAATCATTTGTATGGCCTTTCAAGTCCACTCATTTTCAGCTAAGTTAAGCAAATTTTCTGAGAAATGAGCAAAAACTTTTAAAAAGATGGCTTAATTTCTCTTGAACCTGAACACGCAACGGCATATCACCAGGAGAGGAATTACCAATCATTTGAAAGCTCTTTTCTAGTACACTCTAAATATTAATAGATACCTTGACCAGGGTGTATGCCGGACCTTGAAAACCTTGAAATCAGATCAGATGACTTTAAACACCTTGAAAATGAAGTGTTTTGGCGTAAGAAACCTTGAAAACCTTGAAATTAGAGTAGTCTTTATTTTAGACTGTCAGTTTGCCCTGTAGAATCTCTGATACAGTCATCATCTGTGAAGTGCCTGGCCTGCCAGCCCATTTTCATTTATTCACTGTTTTATTGTTCCCTTAGTTTTTGGAAGCCTAAATAGTTGTTTCTCTCTTCTGACTACAGTACCCCTATGTGGTCCTCATTGTGATAGTGCCTGTTGAGATAATATCCATATCATATAAAAGTCAATTAGGATTGCCACTGCAAGGGTTGAAGCCTGTTACCTACATGTTTGAAGGAGGAGGAAGTTAAAGAAATAGAAAAATAGAAACTTCAGTTAGAGCACACAATTGAAACTTTGAGGAAAAGCCTGTATGAGGAAGCCATTGAGTTAGCTAAGCAGAATGGAAGAGATCATGCGGCGAAGGCTGTAGCTTTTGCGACAGCACTCAAGGAGAAAGAGGTACTGCACAAAGAACTTCGCGGGTTTGGAGAAAAATTACAAAATGAGTTTAAAGCGCTCCTGAATTGACTACGTATATTTACTGATCTTTATGATAGGAAGAGGCATTTTGTTGTAAGGCATTCGTTTCAATTATTTTTGTGTCTGCTTGTCAGCAAGGTCTGCCAATCCTGTACCAAAATGAATTCTAGGTTATCTTACCCTGTCCTTTCCGTCGATAGACTTCTTTGTGGTAGACTTGTTTTAGTCATCGTTTGGGTATATAGCTTAGTTTTGGCTCTTATTCAACCGGACACCTTTCATCAAGTTATTCATAGTACTGCAGTGTTTTTCGTATTCTTCATCAATAGATATTTGATTATGAGGATAGATTTGTCTGCCACATTACTAGACTCGTTTCTATTCTAATGTTCTTGTTTTGTGGATGGTATGGTGCTGAGATAGTCCAATGAGACAGATGGGTATTAATACAGGTAAGAAGTTGAGGTGATTTGTGCATTAGCGATGACTTACTCACGAGGTACTTTTCTACTGGAAGACTAGAGCTTGAGCTTATTAGATTTTGCTCTGTGAGCTGTGAGTGCAGGTTTCAAGCATTGTCTTTCTAGGTTTTCACACATGACTTGTCATGGACATTTTGACTCAGTTTTTGCTTATGTTGGTGTATTGGTGTACAATTATTTTACCCGCACAAGTATCTGCTGAAGGCCTCTCTGTTTTGACAGTCCCCCTGTTCAAAGAGGCACATAGAAGTGCTTTATCCTATTGCGGGCAGTATATATTCTTACTCAAGGATCTGATAATTGACTTCTTAGTTGTGTCTCACTTTTTAGTTGATGTTCACTATACATACAAAGTGTTTTCTTTGTTTTGTTTTGTATCATTGATATCGGCTTGATTATAAGTTCATATCATTCAAGTTTTTATACAGCTGGTATGCTGCTTGCTGTTCAATTTCTGTCTTGTGTTAGTTCCTGCAGACTAGTGTGCTAGAATTATATATAGTGCATATAATAACTTGGACCTCATGATTCCTTTACTTGATAAACATTTGATGTTTCATTTTAAATTAACTGGAGTGCAGCAGTGGACATGAAGCAATGATGATTTGTGCTTGTATTTGCAATGGTGATGGGCTTTGAAATGCATTGAAATGTTTTGTTATGGTGTGCACTACTACTAGTGCTGCTTGACCCACTACACGCAAATGTAAGCCAAAAAGTACAGCTTGTTTATTGCCTGACACAACATTCTTCCACATAAATCTTAAATATGAGCCGAAAAGAACAGCTAGCTCGTCGCCTGGCGCAACATTCTTCAACATAAATCTCAAGCAGCAAGTCAGAATACAATTTCTCTCTTCGCAACATCTCACATACTGCCCATTCACTGACTGTTTATAAAAACAAGCTGATTTTGAGCCAAAACGACCTGTCTACGGAAATAGCTCCTTCAACTCGTGATAGAACCAACAAGCGTTTTATTTCATTGAGCAGGTGTCCTTTTTGGACTCCCGCTTTAGCGGAAGAGTCCTATAAAATGAGGTCTGTCCGTCCTTCCGTCCGTCCGTCCGTCCTTCCGT
>JAOBRC010509786.1:0-18617 GCA_027575255.1 Scolionema suvaense | reverse complement strand
TGTTTTTTGGACCTCCAGTGGCACCGTGCCTGCATTCCACGGGGAAGAGATTACCTGACCTAGTAGACGTAGCACGGCCATGTTCAGGAGTTGGAAACACTGGGAGACGATTTTAGCATCCCGGACAAAATAGATTTATTTTTGAATTTGCATCGAAAATGGCATGTTGCCAACTCACATGCAAATAGGATTATTGAAGGAGGAGAGAGTTTTGTTTATCCATTTTCACGTCAGTTGGATACAAAAAGGATACACATCGATAATTACAAAATAGCAGTTAAATATGTATAATACAATTTAGCTAACTGTGTGCAGTTTAAGTGAAGCACAATATCGTGCGTAGCTGTCTCTTGTGTATCTAAAAATGTGACCTAAACGTTACAGCATCTGTCGGAACATCGAAATGTCGAAACATCAATGTGTCGAAACATCGAAGTGTCGGAATACAGGGAGTTTCGATATTCCGACACTTCGATGTTCCGAATTATGTCGAAACATCACACTGTCGGAATAGCGAACTGTCGGAATATCGGGAGGTCACCTCGGATATGCTTAATCGCCTGTGAAATTGAAGCTCAAAATATGCTTAGTATATGCTTTTTATTTGAACTTACTTTTTCTCATGTGTCGGCTTTTTCTTCGTTATGATAATTTAACAAGCAATTAGACCTCCATCTACATGATGTCATTCTCTAGGATGAGAGCATTTCACTTGTTGCCAAGCAACACCTTCCTCCCTAATAGAAAAAGATTTGTGGACATGCTCACAATGCCGCCTTATTGGCCCAGAAAACAATGAAACGGAACTGGTGCATTTTGAAAGACAAACCCAAACACATAACACAGATGCTGAGTACAAAACAGAACAAAGTAAAGAAGAGGCCAACAAACTGCAGACCGATTTGGGTGTTCCCGAAGAGTTTTAGCAGCAATGGAGGTCCAGAATTTGTGGCTAGTGTTACTGAAGAATTTCTCCGCAATTGGGGTGTACGTCACAGAGTCTCATCTGCTCATTTTCCCCAATCCAATAGTCATGCAGAGGTGGCTGTGAAGTCTGCAAAACGCCTTCTTCACACCAATATTGGTCCTAATGGTGTCCTCGGTGGGGACGAACTCCTCGGTGCCTAACTACAATTGGAAACACACGTGATCCTGACTGCAACATCTCCCCTGCCCAAATCATATTTGGCAAACAGTTACGAGACTTGTTTTCGTTCATCAACCGTCTTGAGAAATTTTTGAATCCATCTGTGCGACCAGAGTGGAATGAAACCTGGAAACTAAAAGAAGCTGCTCTTCGCACCTCAGAGAAGTTAAACTAAACATACAAGCTCGATCATTATATACCTTCATTGAGTGTCGGGGACAGATGCTTTATTTCAAAATCAGTAAGGAACCACTCCTTGTAGATGGGATCGTAGTGAATCAGTTGTGGAGGTTCTGCCATGTGTCCACTACTGCCTGAAAGTCGATGGCTCTGGTTGTCTTACCACCAGAAAGCGGAAGTTCTTGTGTAAGTTCTCTGACATATCACCTGACATACGCTTCCCACAACCAATGGCCTTCCATTCTACGCATCCTAATCAGGAAGCTCTCAAATTGGCTGATAAATGCAAACCACCCGGATTGATATCTCTCCACCACAGTCATATGCAGCTTCACATGATGACTCATATTCATCCAGTACCGTCATCAGCTGTACCTTCAGTGCAAGTACCATCAGTATTAGAGCCATCTGTACCAGTGCCACATGATCCAGCACCATCAGTATCAATACCTCTTTCTCAACCTGTTCCCATTGTCTGCAGCATTGATGATCCACTTCATTCCTCTGTGGGTCCCTCATGACCACGCCACAACATCCACCAACCACCGTTATATGGGCCAGAGTATGGCACTTGGGTATAAAGCCGGGTATAAAAGCCAGTTCGTCTCCCTAGTTCTTCGAACCCGAGGGGGGGATGTACAATTGTTATGTATTGATAACATCTACATCATGCAGGTACCTTAGGGGAAGAAATTAGTTGCAGAAGATATTTCTGTGGAAGAAATTTTTGCGGAATTTACTTTCTCTGATTTTGACCTTTTATCGCAAAAGTTTCTTCCGCAACACCTGCTAGAATTTTATAACCGCAAAAATTTCTTCTGCAAAATTTTCAAAAAAGAAACATTGGAGTATCAAGCAGTCCATCCATGTAAAGTCACTTTTCGTCATTTTTGATGCTGTAAAGACCCGCTGACAGCTTTCTCAGTTCGAAGAACGCCTTCTTCTTCCATGGCAAAAATTAATTCGGAACACTGAATCGCAAAAAATTTCTTCCGCAAAACTGAACAAAAAGCTTTATTGCAAAAATTACTTCCACAATATGTATTATTTGTTCAAGTCCAAATTGCAAACATTTATTCCGCAAAAATTTCTTTCTTTCGCAAATGATTTCTTCCCTTAAGGTAACTAGATATTGCTGACTTACGTAGCATAGATAAGGTGTAGTATGTACATGGACATGTCTGAAGCTTAACCTGGTTCTTAGTGATTTCATTGATTATCTGTCATGATTCTGTGCTTGATTGTAGTAATCGCATATATATAGATTGACTGTCTGACTTACTGGCATTATAATGATGTATTGTTATTTGACATTACCTGGAAAAAGGACCGTTTTTGTGTACAGTCAGGGAAAACGTGGAAAAGTCAGGGAATTTCCTTGATATTTTGGCCTAGTCAGGGAAAAGTCAGGGAAAATGCTTTGGCTAGCACAAAACTTTCCTTCATTCCTCTACACAATAAGTTCTACCACAAATACTGATGACTTTTTCCAGCCACTAATGCTGTTATGCTTGTGATGTGGGTTCAGGACCTTGTGCAGCATTTTTTGGCTGTGTCCATGTGTCTAAGGTGTAACCACTGTATTCCAATTTGTTGCATATTTGCTAAGCGAAGTGTTTTGTCTTTTAATTGTTATAAACTTTGCTGCTTCTTTTAATGCAATATCTTTGCTGCACTGGCTTTTCCATTGACAATTGACCCCCCCTGTCAAAAGGAGAACGTATGACTCTCAATTTGTTGCACTCTCGAGTTTCGTTCTTGTTAGAGCTTCTATTGCAGCTGCTCATCAAATGTTATGTTTCTTTTCAGTTTTGTTAATTTAACCTGCCTGTGAATGTCCCTTTTGTTTAGCTGTTGCTTCTCAGCTGTTATATAGAAGAAAACATTATAGGGACGTCTGATGTGAATATGAGGTGCATTTGATCAATTAGGGATAATGTAAATATTGCAAAAATATCTTCCGTATATTTAATCATCTATGAAGTGCAATTCCAGTTATTTTTACTCTTGAAGGCTGCTCTCAACCCTTTTAATATTTTGACTGCCGTAGACAGAACAGTGGCGTGGCGTAAGTTGCACTTTCCTACCAATTGCTTGGAAGGTGTGCTGTTTTTGAGGTAGTACAGTAAGCGATGGTTTGAGAAATATTTGTTCTTGCTTGCGTAGCAGACATTGAATTCTGCCACTATGTTGCTGTTGAAAACACGAGTGATACTCTTTGGTCCAGTAGAAATGGTGCTTCTTGTTATTGTACTTTTATTGTTTTCAGGGTTGGTTATGTTGTTCTTTGTTCTACAGTGATGCTTGATGATGCCATCCATTATTGAATTGTGTTTAGTTATATTACTTGCAATTGGTGCACTGGAAATGATAGGCATGCTTTGTTTTTTATGTGTATGCAACTACCTTATTGTATTATGCAGATTACCGGCTGGATGTTTTTATAACTGAGAATAAATTTTATTTTGTTATTGGTTTACACTGTGTGTGCATTGGTCTGTTCCAATTCAGTGTTCTTAATCTAATGATCTTCATAAATATAATATGTAAACACACCAAAATCAGTTGTATGTCATCGCTGATAAATATTTATGTCGAACGTACCTTAGATAAGACCTTTTTCTGGTATTAGGTTTGGGCTGATATGCAAAATTCAGTCAGGGAAAAAAGAAGACTTGTGGCCCATTAGTCAGGGAAAAGTCAGGGAATTTTGGTTTAGATTTTCTGTGTGAACGCTGATTATGTATATAGCTGCATATTTAATTTATATATTTCTGTTTGTGTCCTTTCTTGTAGTGATCGTATGATTCTCTGCAATACATTATTGAATGAGAACAAGAAACACTTCAACCTCTAGGCTAAAAGACTGGGCGCCTGGATCAGACCTAGTCTGTGCTTATTCCCTGCCCTTCAGTCCAATATAGACAGAAAGTTACTATATAGTCTCTGTTTATAGTTTTGAAGCATCTATACTCTGTTATTAACTGCACTTTCTTCATGTTTTTTTTTTTTTGCTTTTTTTCAAAGTAATTATCAGTTGATGTGATTTTGATGTGTGTTGAGATATTCCAAAAAATCTGTATAGTAAAGATTTTGATTAAGTTGGGGCAAAAAGATACATAGTTTTTATACTTTGGTATAATTGTCATCGGTTTGCATTGTTTTGTCTCCGTGTTTGGCATAATGTTCAGGGTTTTATCCAGTCAGTAAATGATGTCTGGTATACAGACGTCAAAACTCAATTTAATGGAGTTTTCAAGGTAATTCGTATCTATTTTTCACAAATATACTGAACGTTTTCACTCATACACCAGGAAGACTGTCTTTTAGAGTACAGTCTATTGTATAATATGATAATTTCATGCTGAGAAGGACAAGCACGCAAAATCTTTGTATTTCATGTTGCAAAACTGTTTTCTCAATGAGTCAAAAACTCAATTTGGAAGTCGAAACGTCCCTCAATAGAAATGGCGGGATAAAACCCTGATGTTGTTCAGTCTATGTTTATAGAAAATGTAGCTAGGTATTGTGACCCTAAAAAACTTTGGTGACGGCCCAAAAAATTCCCCTGAAAATGAATGGAAGTGAAACTGAATGACCCTGGAGAACAAAGAGAATTTGCCTGACTCCCTTATGAGAGTTGACAGTAAACACCATCTTCTTTGATTTCTTATATATGTACTTCATGCGTAATTATGCTTTCCAATTTCTCACTAGTATTTTACTTCCACTCAAAAACTGCCTTTGTAACAGAGATTCAAAGATGCTGCGTCTTTGGATACTTATGACCATTATGGCATCAGCTAGTGCTGATTTGCCCACTAACTGTACATATGATGAGACTGCTGGTTCATGGTTGCTGCATATTGGAAGTGAAAGTGTTGTTGATTGTAATGAGCCTGTGAAGGATGTAAAAACATTGAAAATAGAGGTGGTCTTTCCCGATTATGTTGTTGACGAGTTTGGTAATGAAGGGACATGGACTATGGTTTACAATCAAGGGTAAGCCATTTTAGTATTCTTTTGGTTTTTATGTGTTTATAGCCTGGAAGTGAATGTTTGGGAGATTAGGACTTGCTATACTCTGTATTGCATGTTTCTTATCATTTTTTTAGAGACCTCTGTGGCCTCAGTTTAATGAATAAATAGTTGTATATACTTCATGTGATACTTATACAATGCCTGATAACTGTCAAATGCTGGTGGAAATTCTGCTGATGTATGTAAATAAATATGAGCTATGGTAGTTAATGTCTTCATGGAGGGGAACAACTGTAGAATTCCAATGAGGGATATCTATGTAGCAGTTGCTATAGGAATTGATGTTCTTCTCAAAGAAACTTTTAGCAGAAGTCAAAAATGAAAATTTCGCTGAACCGTAATCAGCAAGCCTATAGGTGTAAAAAAATAAATTAAAGTGTAACTCCAGATATGCGCATCCAAAAGTATATGATCAATGTAATAACCTAGGTAGGCCTGGACAGCACGTCATGGTCAAATCCTGCACTGGAGCTTGCAAAAATACGAGTAGAGACTGTGAAGATGTGCTTTACATTTCAATCCCATCCTGCCATTCAGAAGATATGTGTTCAAACTATCATGACTGGCCCTGCAAAGCTACACAATTTTTACCTGCCTTTGTGCTTGGCCAAACTTACAAAGCTCTACAGGTTCAGTTTAGTACGCTTATCAGGCACGTGGGCCTTGCATGATACTTCAGGGTTCATATATATATGACCTTGGCAAACCTTCACATAAAATGAAGGAGAATCTGAGAGGAAATTTGTAATACATTCTCACGGTTTATGCTTCCAATGCCATGATGTATATTGTCAGATCAAGGAATTTTCATATAACAACTTCTACCATGGTTTGCATAACCTGGGACCAGATCCTACCATTCCTCTATACTGGAGCTGCTCGCTCTTAAACGTGTAGAGGAAAGGAAGATCTGGCCAGTTTGGATGGGAAACGATTTCTGCGTCGACGCCTCTTGGCCAGCGGCATCAGATTATTGTTCTATCATTAAACATTAAAATATACGCAATGCACATGCTCCTACCGCTGTGTAACATAATCCAATTGTCAAACTAGCCAATCAAATATACACATGTACAATAAACCATTCTGAATCGAGTGCAGAGAAACTCTGCACTTTCCACGGGCGGCAAATCAAAGAAATCAGCGAACCTGGCCAGATCCTCATTTCTTGCGCAGGGAATAGGCGAGCAGCCCCCTATGCAAAGAAAGAGGATCTGGTCCCAGGTTAGGTTTGCATAGCTAATGGAATCACTAATAGTAATGCGCAGCAATCTACCTCTGCCAATCTGATCTGATCGTTTTGAATTGTGTATAATCACATAAGATGACTCTCCGCATGCTAACTAAATGTTTATGAGGAGTCTGATTCTTGTGAAATTTATGTTTAGGTGTTCGAACATAATGCAAATTGATGTTGCATTGACATGATTATGTTTGCTAGCCATTGATATTCTGGCTTAGTTTGTCCGGCCAGTCCTCGGAATTCACGACGGCACTCGACAATGTTGTCCTAATTGCCGTCGTGAACCAATACATGACTTTACAGTTTCAGCTGCGGACTGCAAGAGACCACCTGTTGCCATAGAGACACGATAATTTCAAGCAAACACAGCTGACGCTGGCTGCTGTTTACTGGGTGTTGTCTGTAATGGTGTCGTTTCTTTAGAGAGTGCCTGCTATGCTTAGTTGCAGACATGTATATAATCGTTTAGCACATCAGAAACTGACGAATGCTGAGTTAGGTGTCTGAAATAGGTCTTGAAATAAGAACCAAGATGTGCCATCCTGAAACATTTTTGCTTTGTGCGGAGAATATTTCATAGGGAGAAACTATTCTATTCGCGAAAATATTTTGATGAAAAGGCTATATACTCACACAATGCAAAATACACTGTGAATCTGAATCGCGAATTTTCAGTTCACGGGAAACAAATTTACATTTACTATTTTGCAAAAGCAAGTTTGGAAAAGTTCGAGCTTATTTTAGTCTGAACATAGTTATTAATATTAACTACCTTATTACGTCAAATTAAACCGCGTATCTAATTCCGCCGCGTTAAATTAAGCCGCGCTATTATTAAGCCGCATTATGACAAAATTAGGAGTTTATGGGGTATTAATTAAGCCGCAGGAGTTCCTTGATTCTGAAGAAAAAGTTAGAACGGATAGACTCTTTACAACTATAGCTATGAAAGCAAGGATAATTGTGATGATGAAAGTGAACAGTGATGTAGTGTATTGAATTCACCCAGCAGCATTTCAGTTTTTTTGATAACTTGCCTGGTCTATAAATAAGCCGCGTTCTATTAAGCCGCAGCATTAATTAAGCCGCATTTTTGAAGGTGCGGCATAATTAAGTACGCGGCTTAATTTGACGTAATAAGGTATGGTTTGGAGTTTCTCCCTGCGCAAGTTTCTCTCCGTAAATGCTTTTGCGAAAATGCAGCAAAAACATTTCCAATATTTTCAATCTATTTCTGTTTAATGCAGGCCTTAATCACGATTTCTCACTGAATATTTCCATGCTCATGCTTAGCTTCTTTTTCTATTCTTCTGTTGTTTTTCTGTTATTGCTTATGTGTGGCGTGAGTTGAAGGAAGGAGTTGAGGACAAATCTATGGGATTATATTAATATAAGGTATTTTTCGTAGCACTTTTTGCTTATTACCTTCCTAATTTTTTTACTCAGCGATTGGTCATGCAATATGCTTATTAAACTAAAAGTTTTTCTAACTGCCTCCTGACTGGCTTTATATTATTAAAAACATTTCTGATAGCAGAATAAATGTTCTCAAAATTTATTGCTTTGCCACAACGCAAACGTTGACTGTTCGAATCCCTACGATCCTAGAAGACTTATTCTGCACTCAAGCTCTCAAAGCTTTCTAATAAGAAAATTCCAGCATATATGCCGAATTGGAACAGGAAAAATATCTTCGACTCAAGACACTTCTTAGCTCCAACAGTTCAGGTACGTTTTCATTCAAAAGCACTTGCAAAAAACGCTTTTCTAGCTATATTTTGGTAAGACACTTCACACGGTCAAAGTCTCACAATCTGCGCTCGCATCAGCCAGCGTTTTCTCGAAATGAGCTGGTCTCCATGGCAACAGGCGGCATTTTACGCAGCTTATCTGAAACCATAAAGTCGTGTATTTCACGGTGGAAAAAATTTCCATCAGTACCTTGGAACACCTCTGATACAGCTTGCTATCTGTAAATAACCTTGCATCTGCCCCTGTGCAGTAGTATGGTAAATTACCAGCCAGAAACAAGTATGCCTTGTAGGCCATATGCAGTATGCATTTCTCTTAGGTGCCTTTGACGCTCATTTTCGGTCAGAGGCCTTATTTGTTTAATCTTCGCTGCTGTAGGTAATCGGGAAGTGGTAGTTCTGTTGGATCAGATGCACTTCCGTTTGGACCCTTGCTCAGAATTTTATAATTTTCAAACCCTAAACCGCTGGAAAAGATGCCACCGATTGCTGTTGTCAGTGATATAGCCAAAGGCAATTCTTTGCTGTGGCCTGTTTTTGTGAATTCCGAGGACTGTTTGTCCTTCTAGCTGCACTGCATGAAGTCTCTTGCCTGTTAACCATTATATCAAACCACACCCAAGCCGTCAAAAAAATGTTTGAGTATCTGGTGGTCATTATGATTTTATTACGAATTACTGCACGCTGGCATGCAGGCAGACTCTTACCACAAGCACTATTCTGTGTCAGTCATTGCGCTGGCAGATCTGTTGTGCAATAGAAAATTACGGGCGGGGTGAAAATTTTACTTGCTTACCACATAAACTAGTTTCAGATTTACAGCTCCACAGATATGTGAAATAAACATGTCAATTTAAGAGTGCTCACATAAAGCATTGAGATTTAAATGAGTTTCAGAAGACCGACTTGCTCCTCTAGTGACTTGCACTGTGTAGTGGGTCTTTCGTAAGACTAAGTTATTGATGCTGTACAGTTTGTATCGATTGCAGTTATCATGCATGTCCTTTGAAATGCTTTTGAGAAATCTTTAAAAATCTTTCACAAGAAACCGTGAATCATAATGCCTTATTCAGAAATTTCACTAGATCACTAGATTTGCATGCCTGGTTTGGGGTTCCAGGACATAGAGTGCCCGCCCTCCTTGCTGCAAGGAACATTTGGTTGTGCGTGCACTGCAACCCTGGCGCTAGTTGAGTGTGCGATAAATTGCGCAAGCCTAAGAACACTCCCAGATATGCCTATCCATTAGCCTACATATACAATTAGATGCAAGCCATTCCACTACAATGATTGGTACTCCAGGGTTGTTGCCAGACCTTTTTTAGTGGTGGGCAGTTTTTGCAGAATTATTTTACCGTAGGAACCACAGCATTTCTTTTGGAAACACTTAGAGGCTCAAAACCATCTGATCTTTGTTTGACTGTCTTCAGTTTAGGAAACACAGCCACACCAAGCTGCTTGGTCTTGTGGACTGCATTGCCTTCACGACTTGGTTTGGTTGATGCATGGCTGAACCATATGACTGTGTAGTCTCCATCTGTTTGCATTTCTGTGTGCCACATTAGCTGTTTCTCAGATGCCTTAGCTGCCTTCAAGTTCCCAAGCAAATTTTGTTGAAATATCCTGGGTTTCAGGTGCCCTTCCATTGGCTGCCATTTTACACACGTGATGGAGCAAACAATTTTCATAGAAAATCCCATACTAATGCAGGTCACAGTAGCTTGATCACTGAAAGTTCTTAAATTAGTCCTGTTTTCTGCAGACATATACAATGCACAGCTGCTGGTACCATTTCGAATTGCATGATTATTGAGCGTTGATACTGATTCATCTATTGCTTGCTGCTAAGCGATACTGGGTATGGTGCATCTTGCAGATCATTGCTACTCTTGTAAAGCCACCAAATTAACAAGGACGCGAATAATAACACAGCAGGCACGCTAATTTGCAATACGGAGTTTACAATTTGCTGGATGTCTGATGCTAGCTGAGGAGATATTGATAGTCTTGAAGAGTATTCATGCAAGATCTTGATGCCAGCAAAGTTTGTAGACCAAGAAAATCAGTTGATAGAGACTTGTGTGCCGGGCGGTAAAATGTGAGTGCTGGGCGGTACCACATAGCGGTGCCCACTGTGGCTAGAACCCTGGTGCTCCTGATAATGAGGTGCATAAAATAAGTCATGTAAGCGCTGAAGAGTGAATGAATAATAATAATAATAGTAATAATAAAAACTGCAGACTATACTATACTAAACTGCAAACTTCGACAATGTCAAGGTGATGATACCGTATTTTTATGGTGAGGTCAAAGTTGAGCTTTCTGATGTAAATGTTGGAATAGGAATAGTATAAAACTGGTCCAATCTCTTTTCTCATCTGCTCATGGTAAGCCAGGGGAAAAAAGATGAAACCATGAATATGCTAGCCTGCTCGCATACTCTGCTCAAAACTTATGGTTTCTCATGGAGTCTGCTCACAATCACTCAGTTGATGTACAGCCCTACTTCACCTGCATAAAAGAGCACACACCGTGATTATGTATTCTCTACTAGCTTGTCTTCCTGGCAACATCATAATTACTACCAGCTTCCATGGAAAAATGCTCAGATGCTGCACGTTTATTTGCATAAACAATTGTCTGCGAGCAGACTTGCCAGATTTTCAGAAAATATGACATAATTAAAATACGCTGTTTAGGTGCGAATGTTAACAGACCAACCAAGCAAGTAAACGCAGCGAGGTTGGGAAAGCAAACAGGCTTTGAATATACATTTCAATATAAGTGATTCATATATGAATTCCAAACCCAGTCAGACAGCAAAATGAAATAATGGAATGAAAAGTTTCCGTAAACTTGATTCACGCAGGATTTCGTGGAAATTCATCTTTTCAGACTAAGGGCCATATGTAACTCTATTGGTTGGCTGCTGTTTTTCGTCCATAACTTCAAGCAAATCACAAGAAGAAGTTCAGCACTTTCACTTGCTCTTCTTAACTCATTCTGTACAATGCCCATACACTTTCAACCAAGAAGAATAAACATCTCTGCTTCTGAGAAAGCAATTGCTCTACTTCAAGGCACATGACACGTTTATTTATTTGATTAGATCAGCAAGGAACAAGCAACGGTCTAGCCGTCTGGCTAGTGAGGAAGGGGGTTGGTAAGAAAGACTAACTGATTTGCGCAAACGATGTCATTAGCAAACATGTCATTAGCAAAAGTGACAAATGCCAAATGGCCATTTGTAAATGTCTGAGTCTGAAGGTCTGAATCTGAAAGTCTGAGTCTGAAGGTCTGAGTCTGAAGGTCTAAATTTGAAAGTCTGAAGGTTTGAAACAAAAGAGATGCTTTAGAAAGGACGAGCGTATCATGGGTAGAGTTATACGTATTTTCTTAATGAATTAATGAAACAAAAACTACATCTGAGTAATGATGATAAAACATATGGAAAGAAAAACAAATTCACTCCAGGCTGATTTCTCTATGTTATCGTGTGATTGTGTTCAGCTTGAAACATATACAGGAGGTATACACATTATTCAAAAAGGCAGTGTCTAAAACAGTGTTTGTAACATGGTCATCACTGGTTTCGGTAAACTAGTTTGGAATGTATCACTGATTTTGAATTCAATAAAAGGCACAAATGATGTGCAGTGGTACGAGTAATGATAAGTTCAAGGACATTGAACATGCCTAAGTAATATTGCATTCTTTTTTTCATAAGAAATATTCAATTTGAGCTGAAACTCATTGTTCATAATGTTTTCTCGATTTTCAGCCTCGTTTATTCTTAATTTGTTCTAGTGTCGCAAGACAATAAAGCGTGGTTATCTCCAACATAAAACTGATTTCTTCATAAATGAATGGTCGATCCTAACAAAACTGTAATAATATTAAACTTCATCCCTCATATGGTCTTGGCCTCATTACAAAACATGATCATTTTTGCCATCAAATAGTATTGTTTTTCTCAATATTGTGATGATGCTCGACCAGGGTTAGTTCTAAGATTTTTCTCAATGTTTAGGCACTTTTAAGGCCCACATGTGGTCACTAAATAGTTCTTCAAAAAAGAGTGTATTGAATTGTACTTATGCAAAAAGACCTAAATGAAATCTGTAAAGAATGATATGTCCAGACTTTTTAATGATCATTCAAGACATCCAAAGAGTTCACACGTTTCCCACATTTTTGATTAGGTCTGACGAACCATAACTCGACAGGTGCTGATGCAAAACAGATCAGCTTCATGTAGAATTCAGACCTTCAGACTCAGACCTTCAGACTCAGACATTTACAAATGGCCATGCCAAACCACATCAACATCTGAGGGGAAGGTTCTGACATCGTAGCACTTTCTGTCAGCAAGTCTACTGAATCTTCCGTCGAAGTGCTTTTGCAGACTGAATCCCTGTCTGATGCCAATGCTTGGTGCTTTGCATGAGGTTCTGCACCAGCACCAAGGAAACATCCTTCATAACTTTAGGGAAGGGTTTACTAGTCTTGCAGCACGGGAGAAAAAATATGAATACTATGTCGTTTGGGAGCAAGGTTTTCTTTTTCTTGACTCATTGAGCACCTTATTTTGGTGAAGTGCTGGTGGAGGTACGCTTGTCTCAAATGAAAGCCCTACTAATCTAGGGTTTATGCTACATACTAGGCTCTAATCTTAAGCATAACTTGGGCAGGTTTGTGTGATGCTGCAAAGAGCACCATAATGTAATCAAGACCTGACAGTGTCGTAAGAACCCCCTTTATTTGGAGACGCTATTCTAATTATGGAATGTGGAACATTGAGACTTTACCCTTTCTTGTTTACTCATATTGCAGGCTTTTCATTAAGCGGCGTGCGATCGCTCGCGCACGCAGTTTCACACGCCGTTCATGAATCCGGCGTGCCACAACTCGCACGCGAGTATCAGACTTTGCACACGCAACCAAAAGTAGAATGATCCCTTCATAGTAATCATAACAGCCATCTTTATCTTGCCCATATGCCGTGCAGATAAACATGTCTTCTTATGACCTCTAATTGTTGCCAGAGTTCGCTCCAGACAAAGCAGACGACGCAACACCAGTGACAGATTGGAATGTTTACACAGGTTTGAAAGAGTTGGTCATGCAGACAGTTTGTTTCAATCTTCGTAGAGTTCGGTAATGGAGAAAACGTAGGGAAAAGGCTGGGAAAAACATCATGTTTTTGGATACAAGATGGAGAAGAGTAATAATGGAAAGGAGTATGTCTGTTTTGTATGGTGTCGTGTGTGTTCTCGAAGCAGAGAAAAGTTAGCGAGTATATTTTTCTAAGATTAAATTTTTCCAGTTCTACAAGAATAAAGTAGAAATTAATGCATTATCCCGATACATAACTTGTTTTGAAGACCATTTTTTCATATGTTTTGCGCAATTTAATTTTCGCCAACTCCCCTTAACGAAAATTTTCACGCGCCCAAGTGCCCCAATGAATAGTTTGCGCATCGGCTTGTAGCGAAAATTAGATGTGCACGTAATTTCATCAGTGAAATGAAATGCCTTCAGTATGGTTTTAAAGAATGCTTGAAGGAATTTTCACACAAACAAGTAACCTTCGGGAAAGTAAGCCTTTTGGAGGAAAAATCTTTGATTGCATTCTTCTTGCATTCGTAGTTCATAAACAGTGACTTTCGTTCGTCGAGCCTTGATACACAGAAATAGAAGAAGATATAAAATGCAGGAAGTGCGCTACCCTCAATGCTCTCCGCGTAAACATTTTCAAACAGCACTCACTGATTGACACCCAATGCGCAAATAGTCATGCATGCGCAACATTTGCATTGATAGCTAGTCAGACCCACATGCAATGATGAAGACAAGGGGATTCATACATCTTGGTACTACTGGGTGGTTTCGTGACGGGCTAAAGTACTAAAAAGGCTGTCTTCGCTGCAGAGGAGATAGGTCTCCCGTGTTTGGGGTTCACGAGGTTAAAATGTCCCCCGGTCCGCTCACGCAAGTATAGCGTATGTCGAACGCCTGACGGACGTGTCTGGCGTATGCATCGTCACCATAAGGAGTTAATATTCTCTCTGAGAAAAGTCGCACACCAGATCTCTCTGGGGCGTGCCCATAGTCGCACAGGGGCAATTTCTTTCATGGAAAAGCCTGCTTGAAACATGTCATTTGGGTAATTTTTGTGTGTCAAGATTTATTTCCGAGATAGACTGGATTGTCTTATGAAGCTCATTTCTTTGTTCCAGAGGCAGACCTGTTTTATCGTCTATTTATAGTGTACTCAGGGTTTTTAACATATCACAGAATTTGTGCTTATTAGCACACCAAACAGGAAAGCATTTTATGGATAAACAAATTCTTAAGTTAACAGCTATGTGACGAAAACCAGCAAAGAGACAAAATTGGGGCAAACACCAATTCAACATCGGCTCGGATCGTCGAGGGTGGCCTTGTGGTTGGTTAGTGCTTTCCTTTCATTCTCTTGCACCCAACTTCAATGGCCAAGATCAGGAGAAACAAATAACACATGCTGAATATACATCGTCCTGTGACAAATTAAACTACCTGGATTGCTTTAAATATTTTGATGCGTCATGGGGAAGTGAGCAATGCACAGCAACAGCGTATCAGCAACTAGCAATCAAAACATACACACTCATCTCTTCGATAATTATTATCTCAATTCAACCACTCTTAAAACATGTGTGTACATTGATGGAGCAACTAAAACAGAAGCAAGTGAGACAAGAACATACGGTAGGCAGAGTAATCACTGAGCTATCGGTGTTCAGAACAAAATGGACATGCACATCGATTACTGAAAGGCACACTATAACTGTTGATATGGCATGCCTCTGCATAGGGATCGCGTAGATGAGGTGCACTGCATAGTGAGCAGAGGGGTTGAATCCCCCCTTCTTGGTTAATCCCCCCTTTCTGGCATCCCCTACCCTTCTAAAAATTGTCGAACAAAAGGCGACCGCCACATATAAACATACTCGCGCAACCTGTTTCTGACATTCATACATGCAACTTCGATGCTTGTATGCAAAGGCTTTCCTGAAGAATACGGTATTTCCTGGTCAAGGATGCAATGTAATCAAGGCATTTGAAACACAATTTAGAACTAGTATTAGTGGGTTTCATGCAAGAACTAGACAAATAATAAATTATACTATATCATAGCACTGATCTGGTGATTTGTGTTAATGATGACAATCTAGCAAGAACATTACACTGCAACCATTCTTCGTTAGCAATCATCCCCCTCCCCGCTTATTAATTTCTAGCATCTCTTACTTTTTTTTCACCCCAGGAGTAAAATTTTAGGATTCTTCATTCAGGTTCTTGAAATTGATACATTGTTATGGCTAGAAGCTTTATTTTATGAAAAAAGTGTTCACAACTATGCAGTATATCTTGATTAAGACTTTCTTAACACTGACCATGTTTGGGACCCCAAAAATGATTTGTGCATGGATTTTAGAGATTTTCCATGTGTCCGACCCCCTCCCCCTTCCCACATACCAAGCCTCCGTCCCACTTCACTTTTTTTTTGTAAAATTTTCGACCCTCCTACTATTGAGCCCTCTCCTGCTATCAGGTACTTTAGAGTAGTTAGCTGATTTAAAACTAGAATGTTTCCGTATAATACTTAAGTCAAGTATCTATGCAGCTACTTGGTTCCATCTGCTGGGTTAGGAGTCCACCAGATGTTTCAGACTTAAAAATTTCTTGCTAATGGTTAATTCCCAGCAAATTCATCAAAGATCACGGATTAAAAGGCAAACTGGAGGTCTTAGCTTTACGAAACACATGCTCTAATCTATGATATGTTTGAAGCGATTCTCAAAAGTTAGGTGACCTAGATACTTCATGAACAGAACTGTCTCTTGTTGGGTTTCAGAAAAACTTTCCAATATACCGAGCCAAAGAACTTTTTCAGTGACTACTACATTAAGGAAAGTGCATTGCTCCTACTACAGAGTTGATACAAATTTGATTTTTTTAATTTACTGGCTTTTTCTGAATTTCTAGGTGGGAAAATGTACCGTTTTCACTGACCCTACAGGTGAAATGGATATGTTTTTTACTGACTTTTTGCTATCTCCTGAAAAAGAATGTGAATATTCAATTTCTTCTTCAATCGACCAGATATTCCTTATCAAACTAACAGCAGCCTGGATCACTACGTTAATTTGTCTTTTGATTTATATTATGAGCTATGTTCCAACCAACCGCAGGATAAAAGTTCAATATGAAAAATTTGCATGGATTAAATGTTGCAAATTTAGCAAAAAATCGCAAAATTTGAAAAAAATTTATCCACACAAAAAAATCCCCATAAGGTAGTTCTGAAGACTGAGCTGCATGTCAAAATAGATGGAAGTTTGAAACATTGGAGAACAGCTCCAGCCATTTCATTGACTCTAGAATCAATACACAAATAAAAAAATAGGACAAGTAATACCCCTTTCCAATTGATCTCCCTACCACCACTTCAGTATGTAAATGTATGTCATATCACCATAAAGCGTTTATGTAAATCTCTCCTACTACACAGTTTCATACCATGTGGCATGACCTTTCTACACCATCCTACTAGCTGTCTACAAGAACATAAACTAGCGGCTAACAAAACATGCCTTTGTGACTTCAACACAACAAGGGTTCCAAGCCTATACAATAGTGTTTTGTGACATGCAGACGTATCTTACATCCTGTGACATATGCATGCATCATATGTTCTATGAAATGCATATAACCTAATCTGTACTAGCTCTATACTACATTCAGAGTAAGTCATTATCTTTCTCAAACGAGAAAATAGTCATTAGCCTAAAGAGAACGATAGCTGGTTATTGTCTAACGCCCCTTGCCCCCTTTGAAAATCAAATTCCTTGATAACTATGGACTGGAAATTTGGAACACTCACTTGTGCCCATAAATGGAGCAGAAGTTCCATATAAGAATAGTAAAAATAAAAAAGTAAAAAAGTAAATTCGTCAAAAACTGATATTGTATGCTGCCAGTTATTGGTTGCGTGGCATCCCTCTGTAATAGGTATGATGAACAAATTTGCACCAAAAGATGCGCAAAGAAATTTTTGCACACTAGCAGAAATTTGCGGCGATAATTTCATACATTTTTTTCAGGGCAAAAATATAAACACCAGGGAGGGGGGGGGGTGTCACCTTCTTCCCCCTAGTCAGGTTAAATGTTAATGCATAGCAAGTTCTTGACTGATCAAATAAATAGGTTATCAAGCACATTTGAAATGAAGAAATAAAACTGTTAACTGTTTAGTACCTTTCATTTTAATATTAAGCAAGTATGTGATTATGATTTAGGGACCATTTTAAATCCTATGTAGGGGGGAGGTACATTTACCTCCACCCAAAAATTTTTTTGATAACTTTGGAATGGCTCTACATGTGTGTCTAAATCTAAGAAGCTTTTCATATTTATTCTTCATGCACATTGTGTCCAAATTTGAACTAGTTAGAATTAGCAGTTCATAAGTTGTGAAAATTTTCTTGGTATAGTCTGACACAACTCTATTGTATTTACATATGCATTTTGAGCACGCTTGGACAGCACACGGATAGTAGGCCTCCTATGTGATCGATTCGAAGCCAACCGGAGGAAAATTGTGAATCCAGTGGGTTAAAAGTTGAATGCCTAAGGATTACCCAAGCAAAATTTCACGTTATTTGGGCTTCCGGATCAGGAGATAGGTGGGGGTAAGCCAGACAACCCCTAAATAGGATTAAAATTAATTCAATTTTTTTCTAGCATGGTAAAACTACACGTTTTTTTAATCAGCAGCTTCATGGGCATCACGATTAACCAACTCCTTTATTGAGATCGTAAAAGCAACATGAGAACTGGGCTAGTTCTACCACTTCCCAAAACAAAGCAGTACATCCAATTTGGTCTACCTGAAGACTTCATGTGTATTAGAGGGATGCAAAAAAAACATATCAGTTTTGGGTACATATCGATGGGCTGCAATCTCGTCACTTTACTTGAGATCCCATCCTGACCAATATTAAACATTTTTTGAAAACATGGCAAAAAAATTTTGCTAAGTCAAAATGCCATTTACTGACCTTTCACTGACCTTACAGGATCATTCCCTGACTTTTACTAAAGACATTTATTAATGACTTTTTTCGAAAACAAGCTATTTTTCCTGACTCTTACTGACCGTATCAACCCTGTACTAACATGTTCTCATGGTCAGTGACTTTGAATGCTT
>JAOBRC010509675.1:0-11507 GCA_027575255.1 Scolionema suvaense | reverse complement strand
TGAATTTTAGTATTATATTGGTGTACTTAGTTTTATCCTGGTGAATTTAGTTTTATATTGGTGAACTTTAGTATTATATTGACGAATTTTAGTACTATATTGGCGAACTTTAGAATTATATTGGTGAAGTTTAGTATTATATTTATGAACGTTAGTTTAATATTGATGAACGTTAGTATTACATTTGCGAACTTAGTATTATATCTAAGAACTTAGTATTATTGGTGAACTTAGTATTATATTGGTGAACTTAGTATTATATTGGTGAACTTAGTATTATTGAGCCATTCCGCACGCCATACATCTTGGTGCCAGAAATACTTGTAATAAAATGCTCACGCATTTTTCTGATAACGCATCGTTTCACTGTTCAACAAATTCAGACTGGCTACACTGCACAGTTTATGAAAACCTGGAATAAGATGCTCATTCACCGTACTGGGATGTGAATAGCTCTACCTGCTCTCTAAAATACAACACTAAAATCGCTCTATGTGGTTCACTACAGTGGTAAGCTCTCATAAAATTACATGTGGTTGGTTTGGTAAAAACATAACTAGAACTTTTATCACCACGAGATTGGGTAAAATCACACCAAATAATTCGCGGGAAGACCACACAAGAACATAAGACAAATTACCACATTACAAACAACTAAACAGGAGGTTTCAAAATTTTTTGATAATATATAATTTTCGAAAAATCATATTCATTTCTTGAATGGAAATACACATACACTTACTCTGATAATACCGATGACAATTGTTCTTTTTCAGGGATGTGTGGGATAACAGGACTAAAAAAGAAATAGATATAAATTATGCGTACAGTTCAGTCATGTCAACAAAAATGACCGTTTTTATCATTCTTTGTTATTTGATTGCCATTCATTTTTCCAGGGCGATATAAAGATCGAAATCTGTCTCATCCTCATAAAAAAGAACCATTGAGGCCTATTGAGACCTAAAATGGTTCTTTTTTAAGGGGATGAGAAATGTCCCAGGGCCTACAAAAAGGGGAATACTAGCCCCAACAAAAAGAACTTCTTTCAAATACTTGGAGGAAAGGTCAAACTTCTGCCTTCGTTAATTTTGCGCAAATACTGAGGAGAATCGAATTTTCTCGCGTTCACAAATTTACAGTACCTTAAAGACTCCATTAAGCCACCTCCTTCCAATAAGCCTCAACTCCAAAATCAATATCTGACAAATTAGCCTTGCCCTCCAATAAGCTATCATCCACCCTCAAATAAGACCCCACCCTTGGACGTGACAACCAAAGGAAATAACTGAATGTTTATGAGAGCCTGCCAGAACCAATAAAAATTGCGATATTTCAATGAAATGATTGTTGACCAGTCCTCTTTGCTTTTCCTCGTCTAAGCCATTCAGGAAAATGCTTTACTCACGAGGCACACAATCTGAAAATTACAGAATCTGATAACAGAGAAGATATCTAAAATGCGAATTTAATACGCCCCACCTTCGGATAAGCCCCATAAATCCATCTCTAACAAATATTAAGCCCCCCCCAGGGCTTCAATATCATCCTTCAAAATCTACAGAAGAGTATTGAGTACTTTTTCCAAGCATCTACATACGTGCAGTAACGTTAAGAATAATACTCACTCTGTGCTGTACAGTAGTCGAGTCAGGATTCTACCAGCCTGTGTACGTGTACGATCAATTTTCTCTGATGCTTGTTGTATTAAATGACACATGATAGATGATGTTCTAAAAAGTCACGAAATGCAAAGCCTCACTTCATACAATTGACAGAATTAGTGCACAATTTTTCCTAAAACTTTCTGCCATCGTTTTTCTGTTGAAGCAGAACTGATTGACTTCTTTGAGTAAGTTTGGCGATTACTCAAAGAATTTGACGTTGTTAGTTTCAGATTTTCACATTTATCAGAACACTGCTTGCACGTACGTGCGCCTGTGTCTAAATGTACCTCTGTCCTATGACTACAGCAAGTAACATATGGACAAGTACAGCGTTCTGCAGCTGCAAGTGGCAAGCAGAAATCTGCTTCTGACTGATCCACAGCATGATCTGTGGAAAGCAATTCCACTCCGACAAGATTTGAGTTTCTTTTGAGACTTTTGACTTTGTTTTCCTTCATATTTTGCCACCATAGGCCTTCCGTTCAATATTCTCCAACAAATTATATGGATATTCACTAAAATTAGCAATATTCATTAGCAAGCTAGGGCAGTGATCCACCCCATTGTCTGCACATAAAACGATAGGCAAATGGGATAATAAAACGGTGTACGAATACAAAATATTTCTCAAACATTCTAGGGAGTTGGTCAATCATAAAATGTACGGAAATTGATACAGTAACATGGTGCAATTAAGTATCATTGAAGCGACTGATCCTTTGATATCATGTAAATCTCAAATTTGGGCTGGCTATGTGCGAAACCAAATTGTTAACGAATCATCAACAGGCAGGCAAGGAAGTACCTGTACAGCACCGCTAACATCACCCAATGGAACAGCTGACGGGCAAATAAATTACTTACGTTTCTGGAGTTATCAGCTCTGGACGCTCACAAGCAAGTTTCCAAGTCAGCTGCTCGAGACCGACCATTGCGACTTCCCTCACCCTAAAAGAAGGACATGCTATAGCAGTATGTCATTTTCATGTTGATAAGTATCAATGGAAGATATTTTAATGTCATTAGTACTTTTTTGGTTCTAGTAAAATAAAGCTACACCTAATCCGAAGGAATGACCTGACTATTAACTAATCTTCAAGAAATCCCTCACCAAACATTTCACTCGCTATATATTCAACTCTGCAAAGCTGAAAAACATAAATCAGATGCAATAAAACATTTTTGTTGAAGGGATTTATGTAAGCACTTTTTCCACTGGAATAAGGAAGTGTCCAAAATACAGCTCCAAATGGCTAATAACTGCAGTAGGTTCAGCTATTATTCCATTAACTGTCTGATCTTCACAAAATTGTAGCATCTCAAAATGCTTGGGTAAATACCGTTTTCAAGATCACAGTATATGAAATTAGTCAGCGCGTTGGTTACTCGCGTGGACAGCAACAAGATTTGTTTCATGATACACAGTTTCACTTGAGCTGTTTTCTAACCTAAAACCAGATTCTTCATTCCTCTATACTGGAGCTTACTGATCAGGCTATAGGCCCCTATGCAGGAAAAGGAAGCAACTGGTACAAGATCAGACTGCAAAGAATATCAACCAATGAGGATGACACATGAAGTAAACTTTGAAATTTTAAGCTCAAGCAGTCACCATTTCTCACTAAGTTGTCTTTATGTACTTAATACGAAATGCTGATTGCTTGAGCTTAAAATAGCAAACGTACACATGCAGCAACATTTCCGAAGAGAACACCAAGAATAATTCCAAAAATTTTCTTGCCTAACTATGGCATGCGTTTCCACAAGAGATTCGCAAAATTCTCCACATGTAAACAAACTCCCAAAGATAAAGAAGACATGAAGCAAACCTTTACTACAGATGAAGAAACGCAAGCAACTCACCACGATCCAACATCACCTCTATTGTCAATTGTGTAGTCAGTCATAGATTGGAAGAAACACTGATAAATGCTTTCAATTTTCTGAACATCGAGACCAGCATTTTCACCAGAAATTCCAACAGTTTCAACTATCCTACAAGAAAGATAAAGGCTTCAAAATCACATAATTTCATCATTGCTGAGATAACAAGGAGACTGAAATTCTAAAATAACTATGTCGCTACAAAAATCCAGAAGAGATAACAAGCTGAACAGCATATACAGGTAGCTCACCAGTCAGAGCAAGTCGATGAGAATCCAGAATCACAGGCTAGAGAGCCCCCTGAAACGATGTTGAACATCTCAGCGGAGTTAAGAGCGAGACGTAAAAAAGTTGACCGCGAAATATTTCAATACTTTAATGGGCTACTTCTGTCCGCATTTCGATCAAACCAGACTGCATCTTGTATCCCCATTGGAAGGCAAACTCATAAAAAGCAGACCGTGAATGCTTGACAATGCTTGACAATACCTGATCAAAGCATCAACAGCATCTCTTCGCGCTGCCGCATATATTCCAGCACTTGCTCGGTCCGAATCTACTTCGCAAGTTTTGATCAGCGAATCAAGCACCTGTTGGAGAAAAGAGGAAATTTATAGCAGAAAATGAACACCGAGAATGGAGCAACGCCAAGCGACTCATATTTTGAAGCTTACCAACGTAATAGTACAAATGGTCAATACAGTGTCTCAAATTCCTTTTCCTTCAAATTTAAAAACACTGAGTGTCAGTGTAATTAGCCAAATGTAACAGGTTCTCATGAGAAAAAAACCACCAAACCATAATCCGCAGTAGACACAACTAAGAACTCGTTTTGATTTTGCCCAATTTCTTTCTCTCCAGAAAAGTAGACTTAACACAAAGTATATTTCAAAATTTGAGGGTAAAAAAATCACTAGACTTTAGGATTCCGTTCCTGAGAAATTTCTTAAACAGGACTCTCTCTTACCATGTCCAAGTGATCCATAAGCATGAATTTCGGTAGACTTCCCAAGCCAAGAGCAAAACCCATTCTGCAAGAGAACATTATTTAAAGAAAGATACAGAATAAACGTGGAGGCTAAAGGAACCATCTCCACTAGGTTTTGGAAAAACCCTTCCGAGGTTTGGAGAAAACGAAGTTTATTTTGATGCTAGGAATCAAGGAAAGGATATACATAGCTTTCATTTAACATTTTTTCATAGTCAATTACATTAATAAAGGTTGGATCCGCATCCAAATTAGTTGTGGAACGAAAAATTTCTGAAATGTGGCATAGAAACAGTTGCATTTTCCAAGCGGCAGTACATGCAGCTAAGCTCTACCAGATTCAGAGTTCTGCCAGACAGATGATCACTTTCGAACAGTTGATTAAAAAAATTGTTCTTACAAAGAAAAGAGTGTACAGTACATAGGCAGACTGATTCGTCCACAGACACCAGACACAATAGAACGATCAAGAATGAAACCTTACAAAATACTGACTAACCTCTGAAAACGAATCGTGCTTGTAAGCTTGCTGCAATATGATTTGGTAATACCATCTGAAAAATACAGAGAAGTGCAACCACATTAAAAGATGGCGACTACAAATAAAAATGTCAACCAGCTCAGCCAGTAAAAAAATACAAAGAATAAATAAGGAAGGGGTTAAAACAGAAAAATATTCCTCAACAACAACAAAAAAAAACTGGGTGGCAAATACAACATCAATCTGTGACAAATACAGAGATCGACGTACAAAAAACAGCAAAAAAAGTAAACAACCCAACATCATGCAAAAACTAAGCTGAACTTCTAATACCAATGCAGAAGATAAAATTGGCAAGAGCTACTGAACAGAAAAACACGGCAGTATGACCATTGTCGTAACATTACCTCTCTTCACTTTCGCATCATCTGATCCATAATACTGAGCACAGAACGGTGACAATGCTGTGGACGCACATACCTATAAAAAATACAGCAAAGGAAGACATACTTTATTTGGAGAAACTTTCACGAAGTCGAAAACCCGCAAAATTTTTGCGATAAACTTTCGCGAATCGGTAAAGCTAAAAAATTTCGAAAAGAAAGCATTTTGCGATTTTGCGAGGCCCTGAACCCCCTTCCCCAACTAAACAAAAAATTAGACTTAGTAAATTTTTGTGAAATTGTATTTTGGAAAAAAAATTGTGAGATATACTTTCGCTTGCCGGAGATTCTAAGCATTTTTGCGAGATAAACTTTCGTGAATAGGCCAAAATTAGCGAAATTCGTGAAGTTTTTCTTGTGCAAATTTTCTTCGAATGAAGCACTGTTCATTGGATTCGACTGTAGAGAAACTTGCAAAGATACAATGTAAACATCTGGATCGAGTATTTGCAGAAAAGGTTTTCTTCATCCAATCCCAGATGACTGAATACTTCTGTTAAGTGCGCTATGGGTAAAGTAACATTAAATGTCGCTTTTCACATTTCCAGACAAGCAAGATACAAGACATAATGTAGTTTAGGGGCGTTTAAAAGAGGGGGGCGTCTATTACATTCTTGTGAAACTCTTCTATTTGTATTAAATATATATTTCATTCATCAACAAAATATACACTAGATTCCATGTCTACATCATTGTCAATCTCATGTTTTCCATATTTCGATGTTTTTACACGAAAAAACCCGAAAATCTGGAACAATATACTGCAGTAGTAGTAGTTTTACTTTTGCCAGCTGGTGTTCCTCTAGCAGAGGCCCCAGTAGAGGATCAAGTGTATTTTCGAGGGGGGGAGGGGGGGGGGGGTTGTTAACGGTTAACATAACATGCCTTTTAGACTGCTCCAACATAACAAGAGGAGGGAATGGAGAACCACTTTCCACTATAACTGAAGCCTTGCCATAATGAGGGAGAAGTTCCAAATTTTTGTCCCACAGGTGGTCTGGTCTGCGAATTACACGCATTTGATGATTGCAGACTGGCAACATAGATTTCAATAGGAACCAATACAAAAATTTTAATTTGGGGAAAGACACATGGCAGTAGGCATTTCTAACAAAAAGTGATGTACAAATACTGCAAACGTTACATTTCAATGGCAGTGTAACAAACAAAGGTTATTTTCTCTGAAATTCGGATTTAAAATTTACACCTACCACGTTTTTTGCACCTCCTGCAGCATGAAATTGATTCAAATTATACATTTTCGAGACCTATTGAAAGCAATCATTTATGCTCGAAGTCATTAAAAACGGTTGAACAGAAGTGAAATAACAGCCAAGAAATAGAAAATTTTGCAAAAAATGACATTACACCCTTCCAGAAAACGGCCACGTGACACCCCCTGTCAAAGAAATGACGACCAAATTTGCACCAAAAGATGCAAAAGTAAATTATGTTCACATTCGTAAAAATTTGCGGTGCTAGCTTCATCCGTTTTTTCGCAGTAAAAAAAAGACTAGGGAGGGGGGTGGAACCACCCCCTTGTTATGTTACTCGTTAATAGAGGGAGGCACACATCGAAAAATCTCCTTCAAAAGGGGGGGGGGTCGAGTTGTTCGAGGGGAGCGTTTCAAAGAAGAGGGCGTTTAAACAAACCATTACAGTAACTTTATCTCCAGTTTCTACGATTTCAACGACAATGATAGCATGCGATGAAAATACTCACACGAATATCCTGCTCTGTATGTGGCAAAGATGTATCAATAACTTCTTGCCAAGTACCTACAATAAAATTGCAGGTCACAAAATTTTGGAAGAATATCGCAATAGTTATGAGTGTCTCTGAATACACGAACGCAACTCCAAACACTCCAAAAAAGGGCTAGGAGGCATTTTAACAGGCCTTTACTAGAGAACGACTATCTTCATCTCTCCTCCCTTAGCATTTTTTAGTGTGCGAAACAACAAGTGAAAATCATCGAAATACTGGCTCATGCGGTAAACATTTGAAAGTGTGTGGTACAGGATTTAATCACCAATGTCAGAGAATTTTTACTGATGCCTCAAAAACCTTGAACATGACTCTTTGTAAATACCTTTCAAAAACAAAAGCTTGCAAGCACAATATGTTGCCACTCAAAAATCTTGTCAAAGTTCCAGTGCTTCTATGTAAGTACGTAATACGTTCCTCTGATATTTTAGGAGAGTTACAATAAAGAGGGTAATAATTATTTTTTATCCTCCATTACTTGTCGCCATATATGCACCGCAATGCTGGAAATTTTAATCTGATTCAATGATTCCCACCACTTCCCTTAAATCCAGACTGTGTAGGTATCGGGAAATTAAAATTAACGATTAAAATTAAAATTAACCAAAACTTGTTTCAGGTTACATTTCCTAGCAGGTATCACGATGAAAGAAAAACAGAAGAACAAAGCTCAAGGATACAATACTTACTCAGTACAGACGGGTCTCTGAACTGCATTTCTGAAAATGAGAGCTTTTCAATCAGCTTACAAACTAAAATAAAAAAAGCAGTACATGATTTATATTCAAAAACAACAAAATGAAACGTATTTATTTGGGAAATTAATCTGCAGCTTGATTGCATATAGATCATTAATGGGAAAATTATGCACTTGAGAGCAATAAAAACACTCTTCAATTTCAACGACATGTTTCGATTGTCTCACCGGACATTTTGATATATAATACACTTCAAAATGGCTGCTGCGACAGTCGAAACATGTGTCACAATTGAAGAGTGTTTTTATTAAACTCAAAAGTTTATAACAGGTCTTGTACTGTTGATGCACTTATGGATGAATGCTGCTGGGCTGAGGACCTTGAAAATGCCTTTTTCATGCAAAATGGAGGCATTGGCAATCAGCAACACAAATAGAAGGGAAAACAATGAAAGAGAATATCTGTGGGCAGGTAGTTTTCTCGTAAGCCGAAAAATTCTTTCTGTTGGTAATCACCTCTATAAGTCCGAAACAAGCATTTTGCCTGCAAAACTTTATGTAGCAGAGGGAAATCTTTTCATTTTCCTGCTAAAATCCAGAAAAGAAATAGAAATAAACAGACATATCTGGTTGTCATACCTGCCCTCCTCAAAAACTCTCCGTCAGGTCCCCTAAAATCAACAAAAATTGTAATTTATGTAAAAAATGCTAAGATTGTCAATCGTGCTTCTCGAATCACACAAAAAATAACACAATATGATAGGAACAGGTGATTTATCCTGACGATTTACAGTAAGTCTGACACAAAACAATCGAAGTGTAAATAATCTCATAGCACAAGCATAGCATTTACACATCTGAAAATTTGTAAAATATACCCCCTTTTGTTCCTGAGCAAGGAGTCGACCCTATTTGGTATGGGCTTTTTGATGCACGCTAATAGCATAGGGGCAAAACCACGCCTAGAAAAAAGTACCTTAATTGCACCAATGAGGATAAAACTTACCGCGAACATAACACTTGCCTTTAAGTTGCTGATGACTTAATTTTTGCTGACGTCAGCATTTTGTGACCAAAATATTCAAAGATCTTTTTTTCGTTTCTTTAAATCATAAATTTTCCTTCACCGACAGAAAACATGTTTTTAAGTGTTTAAAATGTCATATTTACCATGGCTGCATCAAAATTCCAGCAAAAAGGAACAAAAATCACGCTTTTTGACAAATTTTGCCATTGGTGGCCTCCCGGAACTGGCCCAAACCTCAAGAGCCTCTGTAGGAGTAATTCTAATACAAGCCACCGAGTGACAGCTCTTCGGTGTTTCTAGCAAGCGTAAAAAAATAAACAGTTTGAATGGCGGAAAAATTTACCCCCCTCACCCAATGCAACCCAAGATAGGGTTAAGCGCAAAATAATATCTCACTGTCTGTCGAAGATATCACATGGGTCTGCAAAGTCTTTCTAGGAGCTTTTCAATATACAAAACACATCAGGTTTAGTGCTTTGCTACCACAAGAAAAACACTTTCTTAACTAGAGCACTGCAATGCATTTTGGGATGATCTATAAAGCACTATACCAGTGACAAACACTACAATGGTATTGCAAGCTAGCATAATTTATTTTTCAAATCCTACAAAAAGCAAAAGCCACATATTGCAGACTCAAGACTCAATAATAAATCGCATATCACATATTGATTCACACTTTGTTAAAAGGTCTTTCGTTGAGTTTCGGCATATATATGCATGATGCCTTCTATTAGAGAGCCCCAAATAAGATCCAGGATAAATAATTGCCCAGCACGTCTTTGAGAATTATGCTATTGCATGATTGCGGTCATGATACCAAACAATAATAAAATTTTTGCTGGTAGCAGATAAAGGCAAATAGTAGTACATATCTTTAATGAAACCTACCTGAACTGCTTTGCATTCATGATCTAAACAAAAACATACAGCCTAAGTGTGATTAATCAATGATTATGAAAATAATACATCCCATGAACGTTCATACGTTCATACAGATGACCTCATCCAATCTAAACAACAAAAACATATGTCTATGCTATTAGCTTTGAGCGTCATGCCAAAAAAGTAACGGAAAGTACAACAAACAACTCAAAAAATATTTTCAGAACGAACTTCAAATGACCACTTTTGAATACCTAGGAAGACTAAGCAAAATAATCTACTAAAGTGACATTGACATCATTTGAATTGTTACAGAGGGCGCTATTTGGAGATATCTGAACAACACTTATCAGGAGAAATCCAAATAGTAACTTGGTAGGAAGTCAGGTTTCAGGACAATAAGAGAAAGGAACTATCGATGAATTAGAATGCCAACAAAACACGTCCACCAATTACACTGTAAACCTAACGGATGGTCTATTTGGTTATAATAAGTTCAAGCATTGTATACAAAGTAATACATTACCGTAATGCTTCGCTTAACCGTCCCCTTCTTTTAAACGCACCCCTCAAATAAAGGCCCTGCCCCATTTTCAGGAGATGTTTCAACAAACGCCCCCTCGAATAGATGTTCCCTTCCAGAGGGGCGTTTATTAGAGGTACACTAATCAACATATGTAAAACTACTATTGCTAAATTGCTATATCAGTTTCGTGGTTTTTATATAGTATTACAATATGGAAACATAGCAAAGACAATATTGACGACGATATGGAAATGTGAACTAGTGTATATTTCATTGGTGTATGAAGTTTTTACTTAAGAAAAGAGAAGAGTTTCACAGAAATGTAATAGATGTCCCCTCTTCTAACACTAGTTAGTGTGGGAGGCAAAAAAGCCCCCCTACTTTTCTCAAAACCCACACAAGCTACACCAAAACCAATGGGGCTTATAGGACAACTATTAAAGTTTTAAAATATGCATAGATTTGTAAATAATGATTGCATAATTAATGCTGACGTCTGTTATGAACTTTGCTCATTAATAATACAAAATTTCTAAGTCCTTAAAAATTTATTCTGATTGATCTAAAATGTGCCAAATAGCGTAGATAACCTATTTAGAATGTAAAATCTTGTTTATAGACCCAACTTTCCTGATTATTTCAGAAAAACAGCTTTTTCTGTAAATCTGCCTCAAAATTGGTCAATTTTGGGCTCTCATTGCATATCAGAAAACTGTGATATCTTATGAACCACTTAAACTATGGAGCTGAAATTTGCTGTGCAAATGTGTTCTAAAGAAATATTGAAAGTCACCACATTTCATTACTACAGAATGAGGCGTTCAAAAGTTATTTGCAAAAAACCACTAGGGGGCAAATTCCCCCCCCCCCACCGCAGCAACTAGGGCTAAACGCCCTCCTCGAATAGATGCTCCCTAAAAAGTCAAAAAATTGAATAAACTTAAATCGAAGCATTACGGTACATAAAATAAATACCATTAAATATAAGGTTTATGTTGCACATGAACTATCTACCTAAGGACGGTCACTGTATGTCAAGCAATTCACTGAAAATCCTATAATTAATACTTAATGATACCATACCGTAATGACTCGATTAAGCCCCCGGGGGCTTATTTGTCAGAAATGGATTTGGGGGTGG
>JAOBRC010509453.1:0-11508 GCA_027575255.1 Scolionema suvaense | reverse complement strand
GTGTCATAGAAACTATATTGTCGTGATTTGCAACTCCAAGAAATTAAGCATATAGTAAGCATAAACGGACCCTGAAAACACGAAAAATTTAAGCATATTTCAGGCTGAGCTGAAATTACCTGATGCTTATAAAAAAAAAAAGGTGTAACTTCAAAATCTGATGCAATCTGCCAATACACTAGATGACTTACAGAAGGGGGATATCCCTCTTGTTTGTTAAGGAAGTCTCCTTTCACAATTATGGTCTCTTTCAATATCCTAGTAAAATTACATAACTTGAAAATCTGATGCAATAAGTCAGTACACTGGATGAATACTACAAAGAGGGGATATCACACTCATCTGTTAGGGAAATCTCCCTTTGACAATTATGTATTATCTGAATACCTTGCCAAAGGACTGTTTGTTGCATCATTCTGCTCCAGCAGTTGGAGAGAGTAGGTGGCAAGAGATCGAAAGCACAAGAAGCACGAAGAGCAAAGTCCTGCGAAAACCATCATAAAAAGGACAGACACACATTGACCTAAGTAATTATTCGTAATGATTAAAATTGGCAGCCATTAGGAATGGCGGCTCGATCGTGGAGTTTAAACGAAGAAAGTCGCAGAGAAATACTGAGTTAAAATATTGTAGCGGCAAAATAAAACTAAGTTTCAGTCATGATTTTTGTTATCTTATTAATGACATTGATGTGCTTTGGAACCTTGGGTTCCCATTAAGTATTGTTGCATAGTATAACGCACTGCAAGCTCCCACACCAGTTTTCACAGTTGCAGATTCAATAGAAATGCTGCAATTAGACAGCAAAGTGTTCATTTAATGTGCGCAAGAAATCATTTCTGGTGCTGCAATAGTGCATAACAATTTGACAATACTACGGCATTATGAAATTCATTTGAAGAAAGACAGAAAATTTGCAATTGGCAAACAAAAAATTCAGTTACTGTTCCCTTATGAGCATACTCCAATTTGCCACATCATTTCACCCATGTGCTTGACGCTACTGCAGACGCAATCATAACATCAGGAGCGTGGAAAAATAGGAATCATGCAGAAAACAGTCTTTCAATGTAACTTCGGATTGCTGTTTACCTGCTAGGTATCGTTGATGCTCAGTCCGTATGCACTTATGGATGGAATGCTTTGGACTCCGCAATTGTCTGTGGATCAGTATTAGATATGTCATATGATTGCCGTACAGTAGAGCAATTAATTAAATTCATGAGACTCATTTGCATTTTCGGCACTTGGGGAAACAGATTTGTGAAAGACTTCTGTGAAAAATGCGATCACTTTATTAATACTTGAGAGATCATGCAAAAAGTCTTTGAAGATACTGCAAAGGTTCAGATAGTGCTTCATTCAAGAGCATTTATTTGAACCAACAAAGTTTCCAACAAGTCTTACGATGTGATGTTAAAAGCATCAATGCAGGGCAGTTTTAGAGATGAATTGCGACCTGCAGCTACGAAATCTTGGTAGTACTGCTTTGCAAAGCTCTACACCACCATATGCTCAATATTTTTCACCAAACCAACTTGAGGTGAAACGTACATATTGCACCTCTAAATGGTGTTGGCATTTTTTAACCTTTTTTCCTATTAGAAGCTATATATCGTAGCTATACACTGTCCAAATTTTGTTAGGAAATCACGAGATTTCAACTTAAATCGCCCATACCTTTAGACCAAATCAAAACAACAAAAAATGCCAACACGTTTTGTAGAGACTGTTGAGACGTATCAATTGATGGGGGACTTAGCACTTCTAAAATACTGAAACATCAGGTTTTCTCATTCCTGTTCACAGCTTTGTAGCAGGTGTCATGCAGTTACACTACATTTTTTCAAAAGCTTGCCACCTAACCAGATTAACACATGTGATAATAAAAAACTTTTCAATTTCTGGAGAAAAAGAGAAGATTGACGGGTAAGATGTGAGATGTCAAAAGATTAACATTTATGGCCACAAAAGTTTGCTTTTGTCAATATTTCTTAACCCAATTCACTCAGGTGTCATTTTGGTGGTACTGGTCCAGAGGGCGAGGAAGGGGAATTATTTTTTCATTGATGACATCACTTGATTTTTGACATCATCAAGATGACGTCACATACTTTAAAAATGCCAAACAGTGTTGATTTTCGGGACAAAATACATTTGAGTTTGAGATTGTGGAGTTTTCTAACAATTCCTCCATCAATATATAAAGGTATGCTGTTCCAAAGATTAAGTTTTAGCTTTATATTGTATGAACAGAGTCTACTGTGCTATGACAAAGATATCTTCATGCCTTGCAGGTGGGACCCCAAAAAATTTATTTGCAGATACTCCTAGATAAATTCTGGGAAACATCATGAACTTTCATTACTTTCACTTTAGTTGCTGAAAACATAATTATTATAAAATGCTTGGTTGAAGGACATTTTCCCCATACTTAGAGGACCAAATGCCAAAACGTCCCCCTCAGGCCCAAGGATGGTTGACAATGGAATCAATTATTATGCTTTAAGCTTAATTCATATAAATGACAAACTACTAGCATTAACAGCTTATGACTAAGACTGTCTGACAGGCTTTATGGGCTTAAGGCTCCATGTGAACTCAAACATCCTATGTCATAACGCGTCTTACGGCTGCGTTAGGGATGCGTCAAAACATGTCGAAAGGAATTAACATTTCTGTTACTTACAAAATGCGTCAAGGGCGATCTAAAAGTAAACCTATTGTTCTTCCAGGGGCCACCATTCATATTGACTCAATCGAGTCTCGCTTACATCTCACAATCGAACAACCTGAACAGCAACCACGACCAGGGAAAGAAGCCAGACTCGGCAGATTTGGTTTCCTAAAATAGATTCCCATACAAACTCTCGCATCTGACCGGACAGAACTGGACGGTAGGCTCATGCATTGTCCTAAAAATACTGTCCAATCAAATCACTTGTTCGCAGGCAAGCTAATTGTTTTCTGGGCAATATCAGAAATGCGTGTGACTGCCCTCGCATGTGTAAGGGAGTTTGCTTGATAACTGAAGTGCGTTGCAAGGATAAAGCTACCGTTTTAGTTCGTTTGCAATGATTGAAATAGAACCAGTATATGTGTTTGAAGAAAATTCTCCCGACTAGCACAGCGTTTCTGTTTCAGCAAAAAAATCTGTGTTGTGATACCATCATAGAACTACAACCACACACACCTCCTGGCAAGACATAGAACGGCACATCCGCTAGCCAGAAAACACGATCTACCGCTGCAGAATTATTATAACTATCCAAGACGCATTTGTCAAGTCGTCGCTCCCGTACAGCTTGAGAGAACGTGGATAAAGGTTGCGGTTGTCATTGAAATAAGTGACGACTTTGAATTCAACCATTCATATCATAATGCTTGGTAAACAGTTGCGCATTACAAAGGATAAACATACTCATTGTCAATGCGAACACAGATTGCTTAAAAAAATTACGTTAGCAGCATTAACGCAAGTTTGTCTTGTATGCGAACCAAGCTTTACAGAAATTTAAGAAGTCTTAACAAAATAGCAGCAACGGATGATCAGGAGCAGAAAGCGACAGTAGTCAGTAATAGACGATAAACTCACAGAGAAAAGTACAGGTGACGCGTACAATCTTTTTTTCTTTTTGTTCTTAATGGCCTTGCAGTATCAGCTGCATGCTTCTTCACAAGAATCGTTTCAATAGTTTTATTGAGTAGACCGTGCATGTCTGGAAGGGGGTGACAAATCTATGGAGGAATATAAAGAGTGAAGGTCAGAGAGGCAAAAGCTGCAGATGGCAACGTAAGACAGAGTAATCCAGTTGATAACATGGGATATATTTCGAAGTGCATTATCTGCAAATCCATCTACCATTGGGCCAGGAATTGTCCGGATAAAGACAAAAATGAGTACTTTAGTGAGTCAGATGCTGTTGGTTTATGCAACAATAAGGAAGTTGAGGAGTGCTTATATGGCGACATTTCTCGGTGAAACACTTAATGAAGCTCCCCTCGATTCTGCTAGTATCCACACAGTATGTGGTGACACTTGGTCAAATTGCTATATTGATAGTTAAATACAGAAAAGAAATACCAAGTCAAGGAGACAAAATCAGAGAGAAAGTTTAGATTTGAGGGTAGCAACATGTATGCGTCAATGCAGAAAGTCACTCTTCCTGCTCTTATTGGTGAAATAGTGGTAACAATAAAAACTGAAGATGTACCAAGTGACATTCCACTCCTGTTGAGTAAACTGAGCATGCACAAGGCAAACAAAATTAGACTTTGCTCACAACAAAGCCAACATGTTTGGAAAAGATATTGATTTACCATTAATGGAAAGTAGCCATTACTACATCCATTTACTTCCTGAACCTGAAGAAATGGTTCTGATTTCACCTTAAACCAGTGTTCAGAGCGACATGTGAATTCCGGAGAAACTATACAAGCAGCTTTGCCACCCAGCTCTTACTAAGTTGACTGCACTTCTTCGTGATAGTGGAAGAGATGATCCAGATCTGGTCCAACCCATACAACAAGTTGACAAAAAGTATGCTGCATGCCAAGAATACAAGCACCGTCCTGCCATGCCAACTGATACCCTTGCATTGTCAAGAGATTTTAATGATTCAGTTTCATGGACATAAAATTTTTTGTATTCCCGACCTATTCTTCACTTGATAGATTACGCAACAAGATTTACTGTTAAAGAAGTATTATCTTCGAAACATCACAGTGTTGTTATTACTTCAGTTTTTGAAATCTGGATCTCAGTGTTCGGTACTCCAGGTCAAATCCTGACAGATAATGGTGGGGAATTTGCTAACGAGGACTTCAGAGTTATGAAAGAAATATTAAATACAAGAATATGTTCTACTGCAGCTGAGTAACCATGGTCTAACAAAATAAATGAACGTCACAACGCAATTATTGGACATATGATTGAAAAAGTGGCATCTGACAAAGGTTGCTCCTTGTAGGAAGCTATTGCTTCTGCCGTTTCTAGTAAAAATGTCTTGGCAAGTGTACATGGAATCTCTCCAAATCAGCTTGTCTTTGGTCGAAATCCAAATCATCAATCGAATCAGACTAAAAAATTACCAGCATATGATCCAGCATCATCCTCCAGCATTGTTAGTGAAGAGCTAAATGCTCTCGAAACAATCATTCATTGAAGCAGAATCAAGTGAGAAGATTCCTCATGTTCTCAGAAGTCAAACACGATAAACAAATCCATTTATCTTTCAGTGCGGACCGTCAGTATACTACAAACGAGATTCATCCAAGGAGTGGAAAGGCCCCGGAACTGTTCTCGGGGCGGAAAATCAGTTCATCACAGTTAAAAAGGATTTAACATGTACTTCAGTCACAAACCCAGTACAACTGACGAGACATGATTCAGATCCAGATGTAGAAATTCCAACAGGCTTGCCAGATGTACCTTCTGATTCATCTATTTCTCCCCACACAAGCGCACAAGAGAATTGCAGTCCTACTGGAAGCATTACCAGCTTATACTCGTCACATATCGCCTAATTTTTTATAAACCCTATTCAACCTGGATTCCGCTCCCTCTCCGGTTTTTCAAAAATTGTTGCTTTTTGGAAGCATGCTGTGTCTCAAAACTTTTGGAGAATTCCTAAAATTTATTGAGACATGTTCGGAGCATAAAATCAGGTTCCAAAAACTTTTTGTTTGTCCAGGCCAGCACTTTTTGAAAATTACCCGCTATCTAAAAAAACACATTTTTGCTCATAACTCGGGAAATTTTGGCCCAAATTTTTAAAATTAGGCATCAAAAGAAAGCCCTTTGCAAGACCTTTCCATTGATATATATGTGTATAGTTTTTATTTGTGCAAAAAATAAATTGCTATTGAGCAATTTTCACTAAAACGCCCTACTTCTCACATCTGACAATGGGTCACTTCACTTCACTATGACGTCATAAGTCACGCCCTATCAACCCTACTGACTTAAAAATTGGCATATATATGCATGAAGGGTTAATAAATGTGTGTACCAAGTTTCTATCAAATAAGTAGTTCTAAAATTATGGAGTGGGGGCGGAATCCGCCCCCCCAAAGGTGTCGTACAGCTCCAAAAAGCCCAGGTTGAATAGGGTTAACACGTTGACGCCCAGATACAAGAAAACTCGGTTTTGGCGTCATATTTAGGGTCTCATTTTTAGATGCAAATTTGAGCATGTTCCCGGGCAATTTAACAAGCGAAACCGCGTGCGTCGATCAGCTGCACTGAAACTGGTGCAAATTTTCGTTTTTTTTCAAGAGTAAAGTGCTTTTTTGGCAGATGTTCTGGGCGTGAACGTGTTAAGGTGGTACAGCAGGAAACTTAGTAAATTTTTGATATTCTCCAACTTACCTGTAACTTGGTCAGCACCTATACGCACACGAATAGTACTCAGCTTCAAATCACGCTTCTATCTCAAGACACAAGCGAGCAAAGTTTAAGACCGTATTCCAATTTCCCGCGCCATTTCACACTCTTGCTTTCCTCTACTGCAGATGCTCTCATAATTTCAGAAACAGAGAATAATAGAAACTTTGCTGAACACACGCTCTTAATGCGACTGTTGATCGCTGTACACCTGCTAGGTATTGTTGATGCTCAGGCAGACCACACTTTTGAATGGAATGCTTTGAACTCTGTGATTGTGCCTGCTGCTTCACATGTGACATGTGTGGCGTCTGATTGGTTGCATGCTGACTTTTCTGAGTGTATCATTGGTTCATAGTAATTCATTGTGATGCATGGGACTCAATAGCATATTCGGCGCTTGCTGTAGGCAAACTGGGAAAGACTTCCGTGAAATGTATGGTCACTTTGATTGGTATATACGAGGTTGTGGAATAATTTTGTCACGTGTTCTTCGGCATAATTGTTCACCTAATAATTGCTCGGCATTCGGTAAAAAAAAAAGGGAGTCTTGGGCCCTGCAAGGAAATTATCAGCAATGGAATCAATAATTTTGCTTCAGAGCGTTTACAAGGTCTTTACAAAACAAAACTTTGTGAAGCAGTTGTTTATCGGACGAAGGAAACGACTGCTGTCGGTGATAGACAATAGATTCACGGAAAAAAATATGGGCGATGCTAGATTTATTTTATTTTGGTCGCCTGTTACAGCCTATTTTGTGTGAACTGCATGCACCTTAAGAAGAAATGCTGTAGATACTAAATGGGACGCTTTAAACGAAAAAGCTCCCATGTTTTTTTCGGCACACACATCTTCCATAAATTGGCCTTCAAAAGTTTTTTATAGATGCTTGCAACAGGCCAAAAATTTTAATTTTGTGTTTTCTATTGTCTTTTTTGGTGACGTCATAACTGGCATGTGTGACATTACATGGCTTAATTTTTTCCTAAAATACTTTCTGTAATGATCATGCTAGCCAACGAAAAAGTTTTCTTCTTCAAACCTTTACTATGCTTTTTGTATTGAACCAATATATGACTTCCACTTCAGCCTGCTGTACCACCTTAACTGTTTGCATAAACGACAATGTGATGTTTGCATCTCATAAAAAAAATTTTCGCTGAAAGTTCTACACTTCCTCCAAATTCGAGGTTTCTGATTTAGTCGGCAGTACTCGGTAGAGTTCTCAGCAGAGAACATTATTAAATCGTATCGTAATAAAATTAACAAAATTATATCTTATTAAAAGATATATATTATCAGCTATCACAGTCATCAAAGCCATTGCAAGTCCTTCAAGTAAACAACAGATCACTAAAATTTTAACTATTGAAATACTTCTCCTAGCAGAAGATGAAGACAGCTGATAACAGTATAAACTTCCTTATTGTATTGCAGGAAAATGGCCTAAGTAGAGTACAATCGGTGATTGCTGCCGAGAGCCGAGAGAACTTCGACAGTAAAATGAAATGAAATATTTGCTAAACGGAAAATTAGAATGACTTGCAACTTCATCCACGCAATGAACTAATCATCTGCTTCCTATCAAGTAGTCGAAACTCTGAGAGATTGTGCTCCTTTAAGATTATCAAATCACTTAGTCGAGGTGGAAAGGTCGGTAAAGGACGTAAACTGCGTCACTTAGTCGAGGTGGAAAGGTCGGTAAAGGACGTAAACTGCGCAAGTGCCGCAATTTTGTGAACATTGAGGATGTGGAAACATCAGAGCAGTCATGCATTGACTGAAAAAATGATATACATAGCTGGCATCCAGTTGAATCTGAACCTGTCTTAATAACAGGAACTGATATCGAAGATGATTTATAAATTCGGAAGCAAGAGGAACTGCAAAAGTGAAGAAAACATGAAGTTTTCATGGTTGTACATAGAAGATTCTGGACTGTCTATTATTTCCACAAGATGTGTTTGTACAGAGAAAGAAGGTAGCAAAGGTGGATCTGTTAAAGCTCAACTTGTTGCAAGAGGGTATGAGGAAGATAGTGCTAATCTACGGAAGGACTCTTCAACATGTAATAAAGAAAGTCTCCGGCTCCTCTTTGCTATCATAGCATCCAATCGTTTGAGTATAAGTAGTTTGTATGGTCAAGCTGCATTTTTGCAAGAGAGTGAAATAGAGCAGACTCGGTATATTAAACCTCCTCCAGAAGCTGATACTATTCACTTATGGAAACTACGGAAGTGTGCATATGGCCTCAGTCATGCCTCAAGACCTTGGTATGTTAAACTATCGAATGAATTGTGGAAACTTCGATTACAGAAAAGCAAACTTGATGAAGCCATTTTTTTGACATCGTCAAAACAAAATGTAAACACCTAAAACACCTCAGTCGAGAACCTACTCAAAGTAAACAAAGCAATACCAAAGCTTCATTCCTACAATATTTCAATTCGCTTTCCTGATCTTGAAGATATTACTCAGTGCAGAATAGTGAACTTTAGTGATGTAATCTTGCCAACAAGGGATTCCAAGGTGGATTTATTGTTTTTCTTGTGAACACGCAGAACACTGCTGTTCCCATTTATGGCAATCACGCACGTGTTGTTTGTAGTCAGGGTGTCTGCCAAAGCAGCCTGATGGATTTCCCTGACATTTCCCTGATGTTTCCCTGATAGTTACTTGCCTTTCCCTGACATTTTCACTAAAATGACGCAGCTACGAAGACATAAATATAAAAGCATAGGCATTTACTTGTGTGTTTCCGAAATATGAAACTATAACATGATAAAAAAGATGAACCATAAACAATACATGCATCCTGAATAACACTACTAAAAGTAGAGGACTAAAGACAGAATAAAGAACTCTGAAGAGCCGAAACTTGACCCTGTTTCAGGATGTCCATGGCAAGGACAGCAAAATGAACAATTCAAATCGTTCAAAGTTAAACTCAAACCTTTGTGCTCATGGTCATTTCTGCTGAAGACTAAGTATAAATCAGCCCTAGAAAAACACCTATACTTTAGAAATATGCTTCAAGTAAGGGGCAGCATAAGAAACATCAAATGAAGTGCTAAACGAAATAGAACACGCAAAGAGCAATGGAACAAAGTGCAAATTAAGGCATACAATTAGTGCACCAATGGAAAAAACGCCATCGCAGCTAATGCACCAAGCAATCTTGAATGATCCTACTATGTAAGACCTTACAACCAGACGTTCTCAAACTAAATGAGATTTCTCAACACAAGCGAATGGAACTGAAGTCCTGAAAAAAAATTGCAACAAAATGCATGAATAGTAACCAAACTAAGTGCACACAAAATAAGTGGCGAGCAGTCTTGCTTTAAGCTTCTTCAAAAAACTCATAAGCATAATTTGACCTGATCTATGAGACAGTCAGCTAGAAGAAAATTAACACACTTTAGTATGGAAGTATGCCACTTTAAACAGTAACTGCACAAGGACAAAATTTGAGTGAAATGAAGCGCTACACAGAACTACAAACGAAACGTAATGAAAGATGAAGTGCGAATAAAGGAATATTAAGCCTAAATAGAACAACTGCCAGAAAAAAGGAAAGATCTTTCAAGATCATGCACTACTGTTTTCACCACTCTGGCAGAGCATCAAGACTCTCAAGCTCTTTTGTATGTCTGACCTTTTGGTCTCATTTGTTGCTCAGTTTCCCAACAGACCAAATGTAGGGGGTGATACCCTGTGCGACATTATGCTAACACCGCTCTTCTACTATTCCAGATAGAATTTTCTAAGTCTCAAAAAGGAAAAATGTTTCCAATAGTGAAAGTAATGTATGTTGATGTATAACTAACTGTAACTAAACATCAGTCAGTTTTGTTCACATAGTTCTCTTGGTACATGTAAGTCTTCAGATGTATCAATAATAAAGTCTAGACCACGACCAGGATTTCTGGTGGGCAATGATGTCCTAACATAGATGCTTAAAATGTGAATTCAAAACGTTTGACAACAGAAACAGACAAATGCATTACATTTTGAATCTACACACTAGTTTCCTTTCATAGATAAACTCAAAGTGGATAATCTTGAACTTTCTGTTGCATACTGTCCCTTTAAGTTATAATACAGGACAATATCCGAGCAGACAAATAGTCACTTGATTATATTCAGACGCACCCTTAACTGATTTCCCTGACATGTCCCTGACATTTATAAGGTGTGGATTTCCCTGACATTTCCCTGACTTCCCTGACATGGCAGACATCCTGTGTAGTACACTTGCAGCTGAATGTTTAACCCAACTTGATGCTGCCGGTGCCTCTTTTCTGGTTAACATGCTTCTTGTTGAATTGCTGAACTTGGCAGATAAACATATTCCTATAAAAAGCTATGTTGACAACAAAGCGCTGCACAATACAGCCTATTCAGCAAAGTCCGTTGAGGATAAACAGTTGAGAGGAGATACTGCTGTTTTACGAGAGAGGCTTTGTACCTGAGAGATTCAGAATTTGTTTCACATCAGCAGCCCTCACAATCTACGACGGCCTTCGGCAATGCCGTCGTAGAAGCCGCCTGTCTATTGCAACAATGGCGGCAAAAAAAATGCCGCCGGTAATATTTCACCACTCAACCTAGGGGAAGCAATCAATAAGTGTTCTTATATCACTTCTTCAATATTTCTTACATATAAGTTGTGTTTTGGATCTCGCAACGTAAGCTACTTTTATCTTTTTGAGGCTGGCATCCTATTCAACGCTGCAGCCAACCAGGTAAACAAATCAATTAGCAAGAAGAAGCAATTCCCGCTTGTTGATCGATTAGATAATCTATGTACTCAATGAGTATCGAGTGATCGCTCAGCGTACATTCCTTTCTAAACATATGCCAGCTGGCGTTTGTCTGAGATGACAATCGTGTGTTCTGTCGATCGCTGCTCAGAGTGAGTATGCTGCTCATACAGTAAACATCATCATTATTAGCACCAGTCTACAGTTCTCGAATTCGTTTCATTACACGCAGTAACTTTTTCTCTTGTAAGATTAACGACATGTCAATTGGTTCCACTGTTCGCTGTTGGTTATAGATAAACAGCGTTAATGAGGTCTGTTTGTTCCCTTTCATTATTTGGAAACCGCTGCAGGTTA
>JAOBRC010509342.1:0-11509 GCA_027575255.1 Scolionema suvaense | reverse complement strand
AGATGGTGGAAACCAGCCGCGCTTGCCGTCAAAGAAGGCTTTTATGTCCAAGACATTGCCAAGTGCGCAATAATTGCATGCACTGACTATACAATCATGCTGTGTCATTTAAGTCATTTTAACAGCTATTATCAATATGTTTACAATATCCCTATCAATTTACGGGGGTCTGGAACAAAACTTATTCCAACCTATGAAGCAGTTTCATTCAGGACTCACCCCCTTCAAACATTATTGCAGCAGTAGCATATGTCTTTGAGTTGGAGTCTGAAAGTTATTGTGTATGTTGTCTAATTTGAGAGTGTTTTCTAGTTGGCAAGTAAATTTGAAAAACTGTTGGAGCCTTTCTATTAAAAATGTATCAGGTAGTGTGAATGATTCTCCTGAAGCAATCTCAGTAGAAGAGTGTTTGATAGGTCATTATCAGGTCATATCTGCTGCATCAATTTGATTTCATATTAACATACCTCATGCATTCCGTAGAACAGCTCACAGCGAGAAGGCATTGGTAAGTGTTTTATCATTGAAACACTTTATGACACGGATTACTCAGATGTTAAAACAGTTTCGGTTGTTTTGTTATTAATATTGACAATGTTGAATGCACTAGAAAATTGAGTCCTTTTGCGATCTTATCTAGGATGTTGTTGTATTTTTGCATTGTCAATGGATCTTGCATTTGATGTTTACTTCATATTTGCAGATGTACCTTGCTGGTGTTAACACTTGGTACGGGATACGATAGATAGAAGTGTTTAAACATTGTATTGACATAATGGCATATCGTTTAAAGAAGAAGGATTCTCCTACAAGTTTGGCATTCTCTTCTGAAGTTGTTGATCGACTGATAAAACCTTTTGATGGTATGATCAATTTTTTATTACTCTGTATACAGTTCAATAAGGGCTCTGGTTAGCACGGCTGGTTATACGGCTGACTTGTAACCTGTGGGTTCCAGGTTCAAGCCTCGCTCCGGCTGGTAAGCGTAAAATCCCTAAAGATTGAGACGGGTCAGGAATTCAGTAATTTCTCAGCAGCTTCGCATGGAGAGAAGAGCAGCAACCGACCTCCGTCAATCAGGAGAGTTGTAGTAGTGCTGAAGGAACAATAGCAGAGATGTAAAATAAGTGCAAGCGACCTGGGGGAAATTGCATTTCTTTGTATATGTGACCCTAAAAAGATAGTAAAATGTGACTTCTAAATTTCACTTGTCGGTTGTTTGATCTTGCTTGTCTAAAAGACGTGAAAAAAAAAAATAGGAAATCACCTGCTTCTTATCACTTGTCCATGACTCTGCAGAACCACCGATTGGTGTCAGTCAGTCATGCCACGCCGAACTGATCTTTTTTAGTAAGTTGAATCGTATTAGCACACTGCGGCATGGTATCATAAAATAAGTCTGAGGGGACTGGACGAAGCCCATGGCACTTGTGTCGCAAAGCATATTGTTTGATAGTTATGTAGTTATGTTCGGATGACGTGACGCCCGCTATTTGCCAGCTAGATTTAATGATGGTGAATGTTGTATCCATGTTTCAGGTGAAGTGGCATGTAATCACCTGTCGACGAATCACCACATTGACTAGTAAATTCAGATGTGAGAATGGTTTTGCTTGCTACAATGTAATATCTCTGTCTGGAACTCTCGGAGGACCGAAAAAATTGTTCAAAACAAAATTATTTGGATGTAGATGTCTAAGTAATTCACGTTCAAAGAGCCGTAGCTTTATTTCATGATAGAGAGAAGTTTGAAAGTGAGTAGTCAAAATAGAGAAGTTCTACTGTGTACATTATTTGAAGGAGTCCCATTAACAAGCAACTTTTTATTGCCTCAGGTCACTCATCACACATCTCTTTTTGGAGAATGCGATATCTATTTTGAATTGGTGGTAGCCTGAAAACAGTGATCAAAAGGAAAACAATGGGACGGATGAAAGATAAACATTATTTTGATTCCTTTTTATACCAGTATCCTAGTTGAAACTACAATTGGTCTGTTGTTTTCTTAGGAATTAATATACTACTTTATATGGATATCTTTTTGTATCGGAGATATGGAGTATCAAATTTCTCATTTCCATATTTAAAAAGCACCAATAAGGAGAATGTTGAGTGAATGTAAAAACAGATTAAGATGTCCTATTCCCGTAGCATGTTAATTGAATCTTATGGTCCTAAAAGCACGAGACTCCGGTAAAATTTTAAAATAAGAAATCACTTCTCAGTTTGTATGGACTTGTTTTGGCAAGATCTACGTTACTGCCCTGGCAGGCATCTTCAAATTATTTATTACAAACATCAGTTTGTAAACTAGCAAGATACTTCAAGTTTCAAGCAACTGAAGTATTGTAAACCCACATGAACTCTAAACAGCCAGACTTATTTGCAAGTGCAATTCCCGGTGCGTGCCTGCAGCCTGATTTGGCCCGTAAAAGCCCAAAAAGTGCAAATAAAAAGAAGGCGATGGTATTTTGTCATAAAGAAACTTATATTCTAAAGTTTTTACCGGGAGTGAGATCTGCAGGTTACCTGGGGAAAATTTTGCTTGCATCAAGTTTGTACGCTTCTGACTTAGGTTGAATAGTAAATCTTGTTGATGGAGTTTTTGGTCTGAGTCTCCTCAATCGCTTCTATTTGCTCAGACTGGCATATATCAAATATACGTAAGTCATGAATTAGTAGGGTTTTACAGCATTTCTCTTCAAAGTGAGCCGCCTGCTCGCATTACTGTCCAATCACCTGAATTATGATTGGTGGTTTGCTTTGAATGCCCATAGAAAATCATGCCACAATTTTGGGTGTATAGCTGCTACATTTCGCATGTCCGCGCAAAAACCATGCTTGAGGACGCCGCCCCCCCTATTCCAAAAGGTCCGTGCTCTCCCATCAAATGGCCTGCCCATCTTCCTATGTGCGCCTCCCCATGATTTCCCCAAATTTTCCCTTTTTTGCACTATATTTTTTTCATATTCACCAGATATTGTATGCAGGTTTTAGACATCTTTTGAATAAAATCGTTTAAATTTGCGTTTTTTTATCTTTAAGCTTTTAAAACTAGCACAGGTTTGTTAACCAACCCCGGGGAGGAAGGATGTTATCACTTAACATGTATGACATACGACCACTTAAGGTGGATTCAGCCCAGTTAAATTCCCAAATATGGGTATACGTTTGGTCTCATGTTTGCAAAAAATAAGGAACAAAATAGCACAGGCACAAGTGCTGGCTTCTCCCGCAGACTCGGGCGATTGCGAGCGTGCACGCTGGCATGCAGGGAAAATGATTTTACCAGCGCTGTTCCTCTATTGCCATCGCACGGGCAGAGGGCAATATTCAGAAAAATGGCGCGGGCAGATTTCTCTCCTTTGGAGTGCAGTCGATAGCAATCGTGCATTTACTTTTATGTTTACACACTCATACTATGGCCTGTTTGATCACACAAAAACAGCTGCCACCACTATCCGTTAGTCAGTTTCTGTTACACTAATTATTTATGCATTTGGACCTGGATTATCAGATAGATGGGCCACTGAAATGAACATCATTAGCGTAAAATCGACTGTCTCTTTTCTTTCAACTGATATGTCATCATTGTTTGTTCAAATGTCTCACAAGATAGATTCATGCAGCTACACCAGAGTAGCTCATGTTTTTCACAGTCAGAGATGAGTGCTGCAGGAAAGCAAGCGAAGCTCGTGACTTTCGAAGCTTGGAGCCTATCAGCAATTGGCTGTAGGACTTTCTTGCGAGGTGACGTTTTGAGGTGTGGTGTAAAGTGTGGTGTGCTTTACAAAAAGATCGCCTATACAAGCGTCACTCGGTTAAAGGAGAAATTCAGGAAGGGGCAGATAGGTTCGTCAAAGGGGCAGATATGGTCTTGCCTCAACAGAATCGGAGTTTCATAAAGCAACGGAGTTTCATAAAGCAACGGAACGTGCAAGTAAAACCATGAAATGCACCAATCTGTGCCTCATAGTTTAGCTATTTTATCAATGAGACATACAAACAAACGTGTTCTGTATTCAATGAATAATCACTTATTACTCGCATGAGTTATCCCAATCTGTATTGTACATCGTAAAGAATACATAATTGTTCATGTTGAAAATAATCCTCGCTGATTCGGGCAGAGCTTATTGTCACATGTTATACTGCGCGTGACTGTTAGCGATTCCTGCTGTGATGCAAACACGATAGAAGTTGATTAATGAAACATGTTTTGTTGGGTGTATGAGAAAGTGTTTTCTGAAGCACAAACCGTGGTAGCAAGCTTAAGCACGGTTCGGCAAGTTTGCGAAGACCCTCGTATGCCTGGTTTGGGGTTCCAGGACATAAAGCGTCCTCCTTGCCACAAGTGAAAATCTATCGTGCAGGTCGGGTCGAGAATGAGTCTAACACGTGCGCTATTACCTGCGCAGGCAGGCAGGGTCATATTCTGGGAGAAGCCTGTAAGTGGAAAGTCAATTTTCACCGATGCATATTGCCCAAATTCTGCCTGTTGCGCAAGGCTTTGTGGCATAAAAACTAATCAGTATTTCACAATGCTTCATTAAACATCAGTCGGTTTTTCGACTTGGGGGCTTCATCACTTTACAAGTTGAGAACCTGGATAACCAGCTGGTCATTATAAGTAGGGCCTTCCTTGTTTGTTATTCAATCCATGGTTACCTGAGATAAAGGAACATGTGTGTTTGTGTCTTTGTGTGAAATGCTGTATAATTTTCTTGCATTTGGGTGTGCAGTAAACATGCACTTATTTCACTGCATTTATCCACAGCACATAAAATGGTCAGTACAGAAAACACAGCTATACCCCTCTATTGTTTTTATCAAGATAGCGTATTCCATACAAAAGCACTTTCTGATGCTTCAGTCTCAAAATGTAGTATAGTTTGATGACATGTCAGCATTGTATTTCGTACACAATATGATTTTTAAGTTCCTGTCATGTTTGTTGATTCCATTTCTGTAAATTTGTCTGCTGCCCTGTCTTTCGAGGCTGCAAATAGTTGCTGTTTGAAGTATTCTGGTGTGTTCATGTAAGGTCTGAAGAAGATAATCCACAATTTGTATCCGTACAATATCAGCAACATTGATGTATTACACAGGAATGCAGTTAGACATTCAACAAATGCTTTTTCATCTCCATTCGTATTGCTTATGTGCACTGGAACTGACGTTAGTAGAACAAGCAGCCAAACAAATGAAGCCAACATTATGAACTTTGTCTCGTTGAAGTTTTCCGGTAATTTCCGAGCTCGAAAGGCTTGTACAAAACAAGCTGTTGTGAGCACTGCTATGTACGCTGTTTGAAGCAATAAATGATCAGAGTAGTCGCAGTAAATATCTTTTATCATGGTTCGCTCATTTCGATTTGTTGTGACTGTTATTGCTTCACTAGCGGAATATATTAGTGTTATTGCAGCTCCCATTGTCGTGAGTAAGCATATCACAAATATTTCAACTGAAGCTGTGAGAAATATGCTTCTCCTTTGAAGCTTCACCTTTGCCGCAAATATGTACAACAGACGCTCCGTTTTTACAAGTAAGATGGAGATTTGTAGGCGTAGCAATAGGAACAATGTAAAAAATCTGGCTTGGCACATGAAAGATGTTGGTTCGTAAAAGAACATGAATGCAATACTGCATGTTAGGAGGTGCACAGTGAGCTGCATTGCCAGCATTTTGATATCAGAGGATTTAACTACTGGTGTTGTTCTATTCAGGTAAAATGTCAGCATGACAACTAAGCTCAGTATCATGGTTGCCACAGAGAGCAGAATTATTGTATGTCCATTTGTGCTCTGCCAGTTCAAGTGTCTGGTTGTAAAATAATTGCATGCGGTACGATTGTTGTTTGTTATGCTGTCTCCATGGCAACGGGTACAGAATTTGGCTCTGGTGTTTGTTTTGATGAATCCTTTGGGGCACTTCTTGCATGATAAGCAGCAGTGCTGTGCTTTGTATTGGGAGAGCTGGTAACCAACGCGACATTCACTTTCACATGATGATTTGGGGATGTCAATATAAGCTGTCATGTACCATCCAGTGTTATACGTCCATATACCAACACTTTGAAATTTGCCATGCTGAAGACCAGCTCCAGTAGCAAACACTCTAAAGATCTTTTCATTGGCACGGCCTTGCTTGTTGAATCTTAGTGAATGTCCCATGAGGCTGGTGAATGATATTTTCCCTGCTAAATCAAAAAGCATTGGATGAGAGTAAAATAGCCAGGTTAATGATGAAAGATAGTAAAGGAAGTTGGCGTACCACCCTCCTTCCGCCAATAATTTTGCTGGAGCAAGATGACTTTCTACTGCGTTGTACAAAAAGCCCAGGTCACTCAACATAAAAAGGTGCCGGAAATCCCCCACTGTGTATGTGCGACTTTCGTTGAACTTAACTACTTGAAAGAATGCATCAAGCCATGGATTCCCTGTGTCAGAAGATTTCAAGTTCCAGAAATAATTTTCAAATCTCTGAAATATTCCTGAAGTAATCGTTAAAGCAAATAGCAAATGACCCGCATTTCTTAGTTGAGTGCTCTCAAAAGAAGCCTGATTTACCTGGGAGCCAAATACCCATACCCTGGCAGTGACATTTATATTGATTATTGCTTTCATTAGTTCCACTGTTAGAATGTGATTAGCGAAAACAATGATTCCTGTAGCGTAGGTGTCACTTTTCACCGTCATGGCAGTTTTGTATGTGTCAGCAGAAAGTAGTTCATTGAATCCAATACATATATTCATTTTAGATAAGGCCTGTAGCATTAAGTGGTTTCTATCCAGGTTTTCTTTTTCATTTGAATAAATCATACCAACATAAGTCCAGTTGAATGTCAAAATGAATTCCTCAAGTGCTGCCACATGGTAGACATCAGGAATAGCTGTGCTTCTTATGTAGTACTTTGTTTTATTTCCGAACCAAACATCTGCGTCAGGAGAAGCTGCAAAATTAGTCAATCGAAGATTCATCCAGTTCATTGCAGTCAAAACAGGTATAATATGATGTATTAGATCTGAGGTTACCCCAAGTAGAGTCCCAACTATTAAATCTGTCGTTTTAAACATTTGAGTACATAAATGCTCTTTGTTCCTATCTACAACATCACAGGAAAATGTTAACTTTCCATTATATTTGTTATAAGTGCTGTCATCTAGAATAATATCCATCGCCTGTTTTAGTATGACATCGGCATCATTGCACGTGTCGTAGATCGTATAACCAAGATAATAGTTACCCATTAAGTTGCCTCTTATGCTACCTGCGTCGTTCGCTTCGTGAATCATAAATCTAATCAATTCCATCCATAGCAAGGACTGTGGATTGAGTATTCCATCTTTACTGATGAGAGCTGGAAGAAATGCAAGTAAAGTTTGGTTGCCTGGTAAAGTCATTGGAGAATTTTCCATTGGGCAGCCACTTGGAGATGACAACATTCTGAATATGTAAGCTATGGAGTAGTTTCGGTGCACTTCATCAACTTGTAGATAAATGTGTCATTCGTAAATTAAGCTGCGATATCTTCAAATCTCAAGTCCTGTCCAGCTTCTGTTACATACAAAACTGTTCTGTGTTCAGTTGGTTTATTTATCAAGTGATCTCGAATTCAGTTTAGGAAATTGACCAACCTAGAAGAATTGCGATGCTTTATATTCCGTCTTTATCCAGGCTAAGTCTTCTTAATTCTTTACGTCCATAATTGCTTACCCATGAATAAGTCAAGAGATCCTGCTTTTTGAAGTCTTTAGTGGTTAGGTCATGGTTTCTTTGCTATTAGTTACTTGTGGTGAGTAGTCATGCAAGTTAGTGTCCTGTTAGATCATCGCCGTTCTGAAGTAATGGTGAATGGGACTCATAGCTTCGGTCATCAGGTTTCCTGAAATATAGAATGGAATGGTTTATCCTGTAGCTGTGAAAATAGGGGCAGTTCTCTTCATACATGTTTTTTTATAAGAACGTTGTTGTTGAGAGCAAGGCTTTGTTCTTAACTTTTAATTACAATTTTTGTGTTTTATGCCTTATGTTCTTATCAACTTTGCTCTTATGGAAAAAAATGTGTATTATTCGTCCTTTTGTGTGAGATTTGATAGGTGAATCTGTACAAAAAGATCTGTATTTTCAACTGACTTCTTCGAGTTTGTCTCAGTGCTCATTCACAATGAAAATCCTAACACCATATAGTTGCTTCATTGCTGGCTGATTTTGGAGGAATGACATCTTCATATTTCATTCATGGTTCCATGAAAGCTAGAATAGTTCTCTAATGGGACATGTGTTGTACCTGAAAAAAAACTGTCATTTGGCTTTTACATAGCCATTTGCGCCTATAGCAGACATGCCATAAAATATGAAATATACACCTAACCCAAAATAACGGCACCCTTGAAATGCCACAAATATGTATTCAAGCCAGGCATTAGAGACCATGGTGAACTTTGCATTAGAAGAATGTTTGTAATGTTGAGTGCTCTGCGTGACGGAGAGTCTATTCGGTAATTTAGCTTTTTATCGGATGTCGGTTTGATGGATTCAAAGCATTTTGATGCTATGGAAAGGGGGTTGGAAACGTTTTGTTTTCGGCAAGTGTCGAGGTGCCAGGAATGGGTTGGTACTGACTTTCTGGGGGGTAGGGGGGTAGGTTGATACCATAGTGGACCCTACTCAGGCACATATGGCGAAATTACAGATAGCAACCAAGAAGCTAAACACTCTAGAAATGAACAAACGTATAAAATTTGTATTCTTATTTAACTGTTGCATTGAAATGTTTTGATAGTAGACATTTTCGTAAATCTTCGTCATGTGATGTACTCAAACATTTTCTTGTTTAGTTACTCTGAACTTCTTCATGTCCTTTCCAGAAGTTCTGAATTTCGAGTTAGAGGTCCTATATCCACAGGCTATGAGTATCAACTTGTCCCCTTCAATTTCGCGGGTAGCTAAAGCTTTAAGTTTGTCTCTTTTCCAGGTATATCAATATCAAAGTTCTTATTTGTGTTACTGAAATAGCAGTTTGATACTTACATTACCACAGTACTCCTGCACCAATTGTCACTCGACATCAGTGTCACAATATCAACATGGATAAAGCTCTTACTAGTAACTACTTACACAAGTTGTGCTTTTGTGGCTGGTTCTTCACACTCAGCCAAGACAGTAGTGGCTCTCACTATGCTGCCATTTTGCCTATTCTATTGTGAAAAATCATTTCTTGATAACAAGCATTTATCTGCAAATTGATGGTTTACTTACTAGAGGAATGGTTTTTAAACAGGCTCTGTATACAGTGTAAGAGGATCTCAAGACAGCTGCCCTCAAACAATAAGCTCTAGAATTAGCTTGGGAATAGTTGGAGAGGAGAACCAGGGATACTTCAAATATGCAATCTGGTCAGCAGTTTGCAAGGCAATTTTGGGGTTTGCAAATCTAATTTTCATCAGATATTAATATTTGAAGAAGATGCATGATTCAAGCTTGGGGATATCTTATCTTACAGATAATGTAAGCCTGCATTGCTCTATGGGAAACCTTACAGAACAAGTCCAACTAAAGATTTTGTTTGGGATTACCATTTTAACCTTTTCAAGCCTGGGTGTTTTTGAGGATGTATAGAGACAGGTCTAAATCCCCCCTCAATGTATCTGGAATGGCACACGTCGCAAAAGGTGAATGGTTGGTAGTCCTTGGGATGTACTCTTAGAATAACCCCATTTTCCTATTGTCTAGGGAAACAATGGTGTTGTTTTAGACAATGGGAATGGGTAGTTAGAACGGGCAAATGAAAATAGTAGGTTTGAGGGCAAAATATGAGTTGTTGGATCCTTGGACGTTTATGACCATTCTCAATTGTCTGTAACAAAAGAACAATAGAAATAAGGGACTTGATCCAAAGTTTTGAAATTTTCGCTTCAGATAATGTCTCAATAAATTTTGTTGATCTTCAGAAGATTTCAGCACATAAAATCTACTTCTCGTTGATTAGCAGCTGAAAAATTACGGGGATGGGTTGGAGGGAGGGAATGAATTGCCTCCTCTTTGCCCCCACCCTCTCTAGACTAAGTACAGGACCTGCTACCATGGAAGAACTTTTATACAGGGTTCCTACAGACCTGGACAGTCAGGGAAAGTCAGGGAAAAATTTTTACCCAAGTGAATTCTGACAGTTGAGTCTTTTCAACTCACAGGGCTTTTTGTCAAAAGTTCCTGTTTTGCATTGCTACTTGGCACTAGGTAATCAGTCTCTGGGTCATAATCTTTGACTGTCATAATGCTGTTCTAACATGCAATTTTTCTATCAAATTCGATGTTAACAACCTGCTCTTTTCTTTGAGATATTAGAGTGGTTATGAAAGCAACAATGTTGTGGTGGCTTATGCTCCCAATCACCTTTTGCCTATGTGTGTTTCTTGCAACCCCTGATGTGCAATTGATTCATTTCAAGCGAAATGAAATAAACTATGCTTCAGTTGAGTTTGTGCCTCATTTGGATGACTTTTACTTTCATGAGATGAATGTATCTCAGCAGCTATTTCTTGCTTCTGTTTTGAAAATAATTTTGACATAAAGTCATGGTCACGTTGTCATAGAGCAGGGGTTTTCTCACAACACTTTCATCGTTCAGGATAACATCCAGGAAGTATCAATTGTTAGCAAGCGTATTGTTAAGAATTATTTCACCAGTAAACTAGTCCATCTTCATACAATTGAACTATATATCTGGGGAAATGTTGAAGTATTGTGGATCAGCTCATCGGAAGTATGATGTGTTCCTGAAGGAGATTAAAGATAATGCTGCCAAAGCAAGGTCAGGTTCTGCGAGACATATTCTGCAGGCTGAGATTAGGGACCTTGAGCATCAGATTTCACTGTTGAAGAAGAGCAGCCAGAACCTGGATGAAAAATTTGTCCAGAAAGTGAACGATGCTAAAAAAAAGCAATGGTGATGTCCATCTAGTTTTGAGTGAAGCAAATACTTTAAAATGCAATAGTGAGGAGCAAGGGAACAAATCCAGGAAGCTTGAAGAAGCTATGAAGGTGTTACCAGGGGCCAGCCCCCCCCCCCTCCCCAATTTATCTGTTCGTTGTCAAACTTACATGCTCCAAGAAAACTGCATGTGATTGAAGAGTTAATAGCTGCTGATTCATTTTATGTATAGATTTCTGTATATACCATCCCTTGTTTACTGCACCTTCCTTCCCTATTGGCTGCAGGAAAGAAGTATAGGATGGCCTGCTGGAAGTATCCTCCATTGTGTTATGCAATCTATTAATGCACACTTTTTTTTAAGTTTCTGAATTCTTTCCTGTTTTCAATCTGGAGTTTCTGATAAAGTTAGTTCATATAAAAAGTGTGTACATTGCCATGCAGTCATACTCTCTATGGTGGACATGTTGTATAATGGACACTTTGAAATAGCGGACAGTTAGTTCAGGAACCACAAGTGTCATTTGGAGAAGTCCGAATCTCTATATAGCAGACACCTTGTTATATAGCGGACAC
>JAOBRC010509231.1:0-11509 GCA_027575255.1 Scolionema suvaense | reverse complement strand
GATCCGCCCCTGGATAGGGTTGAAAATTGGCTTGCTCCCCAAAAAATTGTTCGAAAAATGACACCACCACTTGTCGACACAGAATAGATACTCATTGCTGGAAGTTAATGACACGATTGTGCAGAAGTCAGATTCTGAGCATCCATGTCCTAATTACGATACATCTCTATAAGGACTCATTCAAACAAATTCTCAAAGACCTCAACTCAAATCCAGAACAAACCACTGAATCTATGTTCCGTAAAACCAAACACATGAGCAGGAATACTAAAAGAGCATTATCGATTCTGGGCGATTCGATTACCAAAGCTCAGAAAAGCTGGGAGCTTAAAAAAGCCCTTCATCATCAACAAAATGTGTATGTTAGATCTTTTTCCAGGGGCCACAATTGAGGACATGAACAGTTATACCCTCCCAACATTGAAAAAGCATCCTGCCTAATTGTGTTGCACTGTGAAACAAACAACTTGCGATCAGACGTTGAGCCTGAAGAAATAGCGCAAAAGAGTATTGAGCTGGCAATCATGTCAAAAAGGAGGGATAAGGATATTGTGATCTCAAGGATTATCAGTAGAAGAGATCAATAAGATGAAAAAGCTGAAAAGGTAAATAGCACGTTGAAGCAAATGAGTGCAAATGTGTGCAAATGTGTGCCAGTGTAAATTTGCACTTTTTAGACCACAAGAATATTAGACATGATGTGCACCTAAATGGAAGTGGTATACACCTTAAAGAGATCCTCCGACAAAAACAAAGCGAAGACTGCACGGCAATGGCAGGCGGCATTACGAATGCTAATTTATGCACTTACGTATATAAGTTCGTATTATTGTTTTCCGTAGTTGACGGCCCAACGGTCGGCGTAAAAGAATCGCTAGCTTGTTGCTCCTCTAGAAAAAAACAAAATAATTCACTATGTCCTCTCCTCCAAACTTTCTTTCAACATTAGTCTTCATCGATGACCATCATCTACACCGCATGTGATTCAGTCAATCAGTAATCTGTCTTTTGCAGTTCTTTTTGCTTTTGCACGCCTGAAATCGAACTGGGAATGACCAATACACCAGCCAAGTTTTAATTATTGTTTTGCATGATGGGGGACTGCACCTGAGCTCAGTTATATTTTGCGTACGACGTAGGCAGACAACCAGTGCGAAGTACCTCTGTCTTGCCATTTAATTGGGGAATGCCGAGACAGAAATGTACAAACTTGCATTAATTAGTCCATTTCAGTGCCTGAAATAGATTTGAATCGTAGCCCACGAAATTGTAACGTCTACTTGCTTCTTTTACCCATTTGAGTGCATAATCAAGCAGACTGTAGTTGCATATAAATCAGTTGAGAGTTACTGTGTGGTGAATGCAATAGAAGTGAATGAAGAATGCTACGGTAGTCTATATACAACACGAGATACAGCTGGCTATCGACGTCGTACAGCTACTACAGTTGAAGCATGGTACAAATCTCACAACAGTCAGAAATAGGTTAGAAGATCTATTGCATTGAAGGTGTTCATGCTTCACGATAGCGGGATAGTTAGCTATTATTTGCAGCTCTATGTGCCACGGTGACCACCTTCGATCTTCGAAACTATCACGTGACCAGTTAACTTATTTACGTCACACATTCAGCGAAGCTTCCTTCCCAATGGAGAGGGAAGGTGGGGAAGCTTGACTACAAATTGTGTTTTTATGGGCATACAATGGCTTTTTGACGGAATCTTCTGCGTTTTCGATGTTTTCATAATATTGTAATTTTTTTCTGGCTAACTTACATTTTTGTCGGAGGATCTCTTTAATTTATGAGGTGATCAAATTTTACTTAATAATTTATTGCTGTGTTTGAAGTGTTGACGGGGTATAACCTGCGCGGGCTCAGGGTATGAGGAATCAGTCTGCTTAGTTTCACCACAACGCTTGAATGACATCGATGCTAAGACATTGCGACAGTTGCGATGTAAAAACATGGAGCGTGTCATCATTGGCACTTTAACATAAACTATTTACCAAATAAATTAAATTACTTTGCGGAAATTGTAACATTGACATTCTCGTTGCCAGCGAAACGAAATTGCATTCTTCTTTCCCCATAAATCAATTCATTATTCAAGGTTTTTTCCACACCTTTTCGATTTGATAGAAGTAGACATGATGGAGGAATCCTAGTTTATGTTCGCGAAGACCTTCCTTGTAAAATTCTTCAAAAAATGTCTTTCCGAGTGGTATTGAAGGAGCATTTATTGAAATAAACTTGTTGAAATCAAAGTTGCTTCTATTTGCCACGTATCGATCTCCATCACAATCTATAACGCACTATTTGCACCGTGTGTGTCGTGCCTTGGATGTATATGTTGCTGATTATGATAACTTAATTATGGCTGGAGATTTTAACGCTGAGGAGACTGATTCCTTTCCTTTCTGGGAGATGCATTGATCTTATTCTGACCAACAGAAAACATTGTTTCCTGAACACTCAAGTTATATCAACTGGTCTCTCTGACTTTCACAGTCTGGTAGTGATTGTTTTAAAGACCACTTTCACAAAAGCTCCACCAAAAATCATAACATATCGTTCATACAAAAAGCTCTGATGAAGATTTATTTCGTAGTCATTTGAAAAATTATATGCTTTATTTGGACAAACTTGATTATAGACTAGAAAAGTCGTCCCTAGTGTAAAGGAATCGTGAAGTTAATACACCTCAACTCAAAACACCGAAGGGACGACTAGGAGTTTATGGCAATGCCCGCTGCTACGCTCTTCCCATCTGCACGCCAAAATTTCGACGTGCACTACGAGAGATTATAAGCGCGTCAGAAGTACCTGCTTGCCGAAAGCTCCGAGTCTATTCTTCAGACTGCCTTAATTACATAACATCACTTTCTGCATTGTATGGCACAACCTGCCAGGGGGACTAATAAAGAACAGACGTTCTAGTCTAACTTGATTATGGAGAATTCGAAAGAGTGTTCCTGAGAGTGTTGGAAGAACACGCTCCTTTAAAAACAAAAACTATTCGTGGCAACCTCAAGCCTCACATGACTAAGCCTCTGCGAAAAGCTATAATGAAACGTTCTAAGCAAGGTATTCTAAACCAGCGCTTACGAAAAAATCCAACAAAGGAAAATGAATTTACAAACAGCAAAAAAACTACTGCGGCCGTCTTTACAAAAAAGAAAAATGATTGTACTTTTCTAACCTTGACTGCAATGGTGTGAAAGACTACCGACAGTTTTGGAAAACCATTCAGCCTGAAATATCATATGGTAAAAGATAATCAAGCAATAAAGGAGGATCAAAATATTGCTGTTAATGATTATTTTGCAGACATTGTTAGATCTTTGGGACTACATAGCAACGAAGAATGCCATAAAAGTGATGATCTAATTTCATCCAAGCAGCCATTAGGAAATATGAAAATCATCCAAGTATTACTATGATTAAATCTCAAGTTAGTGCAACAGCGTTTCCATTTACGATAGTAAGTGACAGCATGATTGAAGATGAATCGAAAAATCTTGACGCGAAGAAATCTACTACGCATGGAAATATCCCTCCAAAGCAGTTGAAAGCGTGTGCTGATATTTGCAGCAGCATCTTCGGCAAAATTCTTAATAATAGCATAGTTGATGGTGAGTTTCCTGATGAATTAAAATTGGTTGATGTTACCCCTCTGCGCAAAGGTGATGACCGAAGAGTCATGAAAAAGTATCGACCAGTTAGCGTTCTTCCTACTCTCTCCAAAGTTTTCGAGCGAATAATGCATAAGCAGATGTCACACCACATCGATGCAAGTGTATCACCTTATTTATGTGGATTTAGAAAAGGATTCAACGCACAACATGCGCTAATGTTGCTTATTGAAAAAATAAAAATGACTCACGATAAAAAAGGACACGCTGGTGCCATACTTATGAATCTTTCCAAGGCGTTCGATACTCTCGATCATGAACTACTGATAGGCAAATTTTATGCATATGGCATTCATGAAGATTTGTTGAAACTTATTTCGTCGAATCTTAAAAACAGATGGCACAGAACTAAGATCAATGCATCTTTTAGCTCGTGGAAAGAACAGCTATATGGTGTTCCTCAAGGCTCGGTTTTGGGGCCACTACTTTTTAATATTTATATCAATGATTTATTTTGGTTTACACAAAGGACGAATGTATGCAATTTAGCTGATGATACTACTTTGTACGCACGTGAAATGAACCTAAACAATGTTGTTGATTCCCTTGAGAAAGATATAGAAGTTGCAGTTGAGCGGTTTCAGACAAACTGCATGAAGTTAAACGAGAACAAGTGCCATTTTATAATCTTTGGAAATACAAGGTTACTCAAACTCAGTTGCGTAATCTTCTTAAAGCTGTGGTAGAATCTTTCTTCACATACTGTCCACTTACATAGATGCTTCACAGCAGAGCTTCACAAAGGAAAGTCAATGAACTCCACGGAAGAGCATTGCGAATGGAGATAATGGAAATAATGGGGTTTTCAGTGAAAGACCAAGAGTGATGACAGTAGCATGTCGCACTAGTTGCTTGCAGTTTTTCAAGGGACAAACAAAGAATGGTCATGACAGGGGCACGAGGACAAAGTGCCTTGATCGGTGACAGTAGCGCGTTACAGTAACACGTTATGATATTATAGTACTGGCGACAATACCTGATCATCATCTGTCTGTACCCTGCAAAGTTCTTCATCATGGAAGAAACTGCCTATTTGTCTACAATTTCAGAGACAATCATGGAAATAAATCTTGGCAAAAATCTAAACCCTGCACATCCTCCCTTTCCCCACCAGAATCAATGTTGAAAAAAATCAAGCCAGATCTGCCAAAAATTTATATATATATGTACCCAACATTGAGATGGAGGGGGGAGGGAGGGTTTAAAAGTGGACATTTTTATTATTTCCACGATTGTAGATGAGGATAAGTCGGTCCCTACTATTCACCATAGACATCTAAAGGTGTTGGCAGTGGAGATATTTAAATCAAAAAATGGATTTTCTCCTTGCTTTATGAATGAGATATTTGGATCGCATTGCACTAAATATAACTTGAAAGGATGCAATAGCCTGCTCGCAGACTCTTCGAGGACTTTGGGGTCATCAAGCGTGTAAGAAGCAAGGTGGTCTGTGAGGCAGGCTAGGATGCAAAGACTTTTTCCCTCATGCCATACGAAGTATGTACTTTGACGAGAACTCTCTATGCTACCTGAAGACATACGAACATCTCAAAGTGTAGAAAGTTTTAAATCTAAAGTAAAACTTTGGACTCTAGTTCAATGCCCGTGAAAGTTATGCAAAGATTTTTTTCCTAACCTGGGTTTTATATGATTTATTTTGGGCAATTTTATCGCTCTTTGTTCTATGAGAATTAGCTTTAATAGTTCAATTACGAGCTTTTTATTTCCTTGAATTTAGATTTATTTATAATTTTGTTTTTATCACGTGATTGTAACTTTGTAACTATATTTAATGCCAACGTTAAATAAAGTGTTAATAATAAATAATAACCGACTAAGCACCACCCCAGCCTCAGATACACTTATTCTCTTAATTAATTCTTATATCTCAATTAAGCCTTTCGTAAAAACAACTCTTGATTTGCTCAAAGAGCAACAATTTCATTCCTTACTGTAAAAACGAAAGTGTACTCAGCGCAAATATCAGACAAGTCTTTATTTGAACCCTTGCTTCAACCAATTCGGATGATTCATAGATAATTTACATAAGCACCACTTAATCACCAGTTGATTTACTGAAATTTCGATTTACTGATGCTTATAAAAAATGAGTGTATTGTCTATGTGAACAATAGGAATGTGTAATTTGAATGGGCGAATTAAAAAATGACGTAATTATGCAAACTTAGGTCATAGATTGCGTTTTTATGCTCTAGTTTGTTACTCACAGCTCTATATTAGATCAATGTAGAGACAAAATAAGGATTATTGATGTCTTGGACATGTATGACCATTTCTATTGACTTTAACAAAAGATTAATAGGAATTGACCCAAAATTTGGAATTTTCAGTACTGATGATGTCTCGATAAATTTTGTGAATTGTCAGCCCCCTCCCCCCAGGCTAAGTAGGGTTAAGCCCGGGCTTTTTTGGCTTCCCAAACCCAAGGGAGGGGGTCCATTGGACCCAATTCCATAATTTTGTATATAATGGTCCTGTAACCATAAAACGTGACACATATTTTCCATTACGTTCTGCTAGCACATGGTGACGTACACATCTTTCTGATCACGTCAATAATTTGCCTATGACCGGCATTTTATGCCGGACATGGTCTGGACATGTCAGATTTTCCACTACTTTGGAAAATGCAAAACGCTGATATTGGACAAAAGAGACACAGCGGGAGGTTCTTGTGGTAAAATAGGAAGCATGATTTAGAATCGTAGATGACGTCATCATCAATTTTTCCTCAGTGCTTAAAATTTTATTTTTGCCAAAATGTTCCCACAATCAGTCACAAAAATTTTTGCACAGCCCCCTCTCCCCCATTTCAATGTTGGGTTATGACTATCAAATTTCATCTTCGAAATGGTGTTCTAACACAAATCCGACTAAAAAACGGATATGTCAACACGTAAAGCATGCTGCATGACACATGGATAAAACAACTATGCCTACTTGTCTATCAATCTATCAAAACTGTTCATGTTACATTAGCTGCTCAGGGAGTGCATTGTGCCTATCTGCTGTTTAAATTTTCATAATGTATGACTCTAGCTACACCATATAGATTATATAAACACGGATCTACAACTATTGCCAAAAATTTGAGCAGGACAGTAATATCGTGCTCGTCAACAGGTCAGGCCAGGAAACACTGGAAACAGATTATGTAGTGATAATGAACCCTTAGAGGTGTGGAAAGTGAACCAAACTCACTTTCAGTGGTCCTTTTCCTGATATCTTTTCAGAGAGTATGATCAACACGATCACTGCAGATTTTCTTTGCCAAAAAAAGAGTCTCTGGCCATGTCCGTGGCAAAACACTTTGATAATGATCCATAACCACTATCAGATCTAAACGATAAAATTAATAAATCATAGAATAGCCATCATCAACAAGCAGCCATGATCACAAACGATCGCATACAGACACGATTGGAGGAAATCAAGTCCCATGTAACAGTCAAACTGGATTTTTATTTCTTTCAGGCAGTAACACCCCACCACCCCATCCAACAGTGTGCGAACCATTCAAATACACCAGAAAGCAAGCTAAGCCATCTGGCAACACTGCAAGAGGCTTTAAATAGCCGTAGAAACAAGCAAAGAGCATCAAATCATTGGATATCATGATTGTTCAAATGCACAAAATGTGTCAAATTTGATTTTTTTACTTGTTTCTATCTATAACCTACCCACCCCCTGACCCTACCAAACTGTTATAAAACATCCAAATGCACCAGGAAGCAAGTTTATGCATCTGCCGACACTGCACCTGGCTTCAAATAGTCATAGAGACAAGTAAAAAGCATCAAATCAAGGGATATCACCACCATACAGATGCACGAAAATTCAGAAAATCATTGCCAAAAGCCTTCGCCTAATCAGTTTGGTGAAGATATTTTGGCAATGATTGTAGATGAAGTACAACGAGATACCACCTGCTGTCTCAGTGTACATGAGATACTTGTACCATGACAAAGGTGCCAGAGGTAAGGAGTTTCCACGATATTTACGTAGAAGTATATACAAACACGCAAGTGAACCAATAGAATCAAAGTTCACAGAAGACATAAGGTTTAGCATGGAAGCCAGGCGCATACCGCCATCCACTGCAGGTTTAGTATAGAAGTCAGTTGCATACTGCCTTTCTATGCAGGTTTAGCATGGGAGCCTGGTGCATACCGCCATACACTTCAGGTTTAGCATGGAAACCAGGCACATACCGCCATTCTATTCAAGTTTAGCATGGAAGCCAGGTGCATACCGCCATTCTATGCAGGTTTAGCATGGAAGCCAGGTGCATACCGCCATTCTATGCAGGTTTAGCATGGAAGCCAGGTTCATACCGCCATCCAATGCAGGTTTAGCATGGAAGCCAGGCGCATACCGCCATTCTATGCAGGTTTAGCATGGAAGCCAGGTGCATACCGCCATTCTATGCAGGTTTAGCATGGAAACCAGGCACATACCGCCATTCTATTCAAGTTTAGCATGGAAGCCAGGTGCATACCGCCATTCTATGCAGGTTTAGCATGGAAGCCAGGTGCATACCGCCATTCTATGCAGGTTTAGCATGGAAGCCAGGTTCATACCGCCATCCAATGCAGGTTTAGCATGGAAGCCAGGCGCATACCGCCATTCTATGCAGGTTTAGTATAGAAATCAGTTGCATACTGCCACACACTGGAGGTTTAGTATGGAAACCAGGTGCAGGAAGAGCAACATCTTCATACAGAGAAATCCCAAGTGTCCCAAGAAAATTCATTGCCTTTCACATTACCAACGGGACCATCGAACAACTAATGCGGGGCTTGATTATATTGTTGTTTGCTTTCACCTTGAACATCTATGTTTGGAAAGCCTTAACTGGAATAGGATTACAAAACATTTGGCAAAGTTGTGGGAACTTACAATACCTCAGAGTACAAGGTCGTTTTTACATGCTCTGCATCTATCCTCAGAGAATTTTCTATGACAGTTTTTGACCCAGCAAAGCTCTGATCTGTATCATCTTCTGCAGTAGCCCGAAACATTGTGAGTATTTTCCGTTAGCAATAGTAAGAACGAATGGAATTATCCTATATCCTTGTTATATCCTTTGTTGACGTCCATGTTTACACGACGGGAGTGAAGAGCAGGTATAAGGCACGTGGCGCAGATTTCATTTGCATGCTTCACATTATGGGTAATTTAAATTTCTTTTCATGTTAGATCTATTCGTAACTATTATTCGATGATGGCATATTGGCACGTAAAAAAGGTGATTGTCATTCTATTGTCCTCTGGCATTGGCATCTGATCCTGAGCAACTACCGTTTCTCCTGGGCTAATTGCAGCTATGGTAAGAGGAAGAGTTTGAGTCTAGACTATGCTCAGTGAATTCAATAGTAAGCCCACTAATCTTGTGCATAGCCTGCCTGTATCCCCCACTAATCTTGTGCATAGCCTGCCTGTATCCCCTACTAATCTTGTGCATGGCCTGCCTGAATCGAGAAGTTGTTGTTTGACGGATGAAGGAAGAGATCGACTTTTTTTGTAAGAATCACCGATGATCTGAGGTAACGAGAACTTGAACTTTTATTCTTTTATCTAGCCTAGTTCTTGATGTAGCTGATGGGAAATTTTGTTTGGCAATAATACACCCAGAGATATGTAACATATCTCTGATACACCCTTTCACAGTTATCACTCACAAATCTATTGCAACAACTTTCTGTCATTGAAATTTCACAAACCATCCACAATAACGTCATACAAACACACTGTTGACGGCCTACATTCTGTGGAGATCAGAGGACGATTGGTACTAGAAATTACAAAACGAAACATTTACCACTTTTGGTGTGAATTCACTGCCTCTTTACTACCATCATGCATCAAGCATCAAAGATCACTTACGCCCTATAACAGTTTGTTTAGATGCAGCTTTTACAAGAGATATCTTGGGGAAAGACCGGTACATGTTCATAGTTTTTTATGGTACTAAACACACATAATACATAATACATGATTACAAGGCCCTGCATAAAACACATCACCTGCATTTCTATTAGCACATATAAATTAACCAGCTGGAGCGTGGCCCTATAGATTCATGCAGACATTGATTGTTAATTTCTCAAAGCTGCCAGCTACTCTCTAGCAACCCCTTGATGCAAAAAGCCAACCCCCTCTCGCTTCTCATTTCTCCAAAAAGGTCCATCTGAGAAAGAGTTAAACTCGGACAATGTTCTTTTTAAATGCAAAATGCAAAAGTGTACAACCAGCTCAATAAAGTACGTTTTGGTGTTTTTACGGGCAACAAAAAGACTTTAGCTCTGTTCCTACTGTTTTTTTGGCTGGTGTACTACGGGGGGGGGGTATTCTGCCAGGCTTCGTAAGTATGTGTTCAGCACCTGTCAGACCATGAAACCAATGTAGTAAATTAAAACAGTCTTTTATGAGTACAATAAACTAAAAATGACGTTTTCTGAGTTCCTAGAAGTACCTCAAGTGAGAGTTGTGCAAGGTACACTTCTTGAGGTTTCGTCAATTACCGTCGTTTTAAAGAAAATTAGTTCCAGAGAACATTGGCTACCTGCAGCATGTCTTAATATTGTCTATTGCTGAAAAAAATCACATGTTTTAAATAAATCTCTTAGGAGTGCAGCAAAAAGTAAATTGCGATTTCAGAGACTATACTTGAAGTGTAGTAAGAAATTTAAATGAATGATACGTAGGATTTTGGGGAGATTTTTTTGGTATTTGTTTTACCTAAAGCCTTGTAACAATCTCTCCCCTGTGAAACACCCCTGAAAATCTCTCCCCTGAGACTTATACCATCGTATTCAGTATGAAAAGCTATGACAAGCGTCCAAAAACTGGATTAGAAGGTGTTGCCAAAAAAATTCTACGTCGATCAATACACAAACCTGGCGGAATCTGTCCCCCCACCCCCTTGTGGTAGGAGCAGGGTTAAGGCAAATTTTGGCAAACCGTGGACTATTTTGCCTATGAGAACATGTGACATCATTTATCTGGAAGCCTGGGACGATAAATATTTCTATTTAGGTTACAGGAATCTACCAAGTTTCAACTTCAAACCTGTTTCAAGAGGAAGAATTTGGAGTAGCAAAAGCCCGCTGCCCCGCCCTTGACTGATTTTCCTATATTGTGAGCTAAACAGATGAGTTTTGATGTGACTTCATGTAAGGTATAGGCAGCAACAATAACCAAAAGCAACTATTTTCAACGTTTGAAGGATTCTACTAGGATCTCAATTTATTGTGGAATGAAAACTTATTGCGAAATGTAACATAGAAATAGCTGCGTTTTCTAAACGGTAGCATATGCAGCCAAAATCAGATTCGGAGTTCCAGCAGGCATACTCTCAATTTCGACCATTTGACTAGGATCTGCATTTCGTGTGGAATGACAGCTTTCAGAAATTTGACCTAAAAATGGCTGCGTCATCCGAACGGATTAAGATTTGGAGTTCTTGCAGACTATCACCCCTGATCAGTCAATCAGTCAATCGAAGACAGTTTCTCGAAAATTTATAATACAGATAAAAATACAACACCATGCTAACGGTTGCAAAATTTATTTGGGCTGTCAGTTAACCCTATCCACACCGGGGTCATTTTGGCGCTGGTAATCCCGGGGGGGGCCACTATGGCCCCCCCTCCATAACTTTGGAACGACTTAACCTATGTTAATAAAACTTGGCAAGTATAAAGTATGTCATTATACGAATAATTTGGCATAAGTATTTTGTCGATGACGTCACTCAATTTTGCTGACGTCATCAAAATGACGTCACATGCTC
>JAOBRC010509120.1:0-11509 GCA_027575255.1 Scolionema suvaense | reverse complement strand
GGTCCGGGATTGGTCAAAAAGGGCACTTTGTTATCAAATTTCCTTCCAAAATCTGTGATTTTAAGCAAATATCAGTCGAAAGGGCACTTTTTGCCAAGACTTAAGAAGGGCAGCGTCCGATGTTTGGACCCTTTTTCGTTCTAGAATAGGGCATGATCGGTATTGCAAATTCGCGCAATAAAGGCTTCCGTACATAACCCTATGGTGTTAAACACAAGTGAAAACCAGTCTCTAAGCTTGTGTGAAAGATAAGATATTACAAAGCATTACTTTAACTACCCTTACGTCTTAGTTGATGATGTAGTTGTAATTAAGACACACACAGACAACCACCACTATAGTTAAAAATATAAAGGAAAAATTTTCATGAAGTACCACTGGAAGTTCAACTTAGAGAAATCCTGCTAGAACCGGATCTTTACAAATTTTTTTTCCATGAATAACACTGACGAAACAGCCACAGCATGAAGCATTAAATATGGAAAGTCTGATGCAGCTCAAGTTCTTGCCTGGTCTAGAATTTCTGACACATAAAGGAAACTGTCCCTAATTCAGGAAGCAACTAATTTGAAACTGGACACCAATGAATCTTCAAAAAATAAAATTTTGTGCTAAGGGACCATTCCCATAGTACGTATGCACCAAAGCTGAATTCGGACCCCCTCCCCTAACTGTTTGTTTCTGGGGTTACCACATCGCATTTTGGACGATGCGGAGACAAAAAAAGTAGATGCTTAAAAATGCCAATCTTAGATCCATATTCATACAAACTTGCAAAATGAACTGATGGAAATCAAAATTTCCAATACTTCGTTAAATCCTACGAACATTGATTGAAGTAGTTTTAAAATGTAACAGCAGAAATATTTCGAACGGAAACAATGTTGCTCTTGATAGCATTAATGAGGAACATTATTTGACACAAACGAAAACAGGTAAAAACAAAACACAAACGGAGTGAACGGAAAAGGTAAGCACAATACTAATCTTACATTGGGTGGAGCAAAATCGATAGCTTTAAGCTGTCTCTCTTGCACTTGATTCACCTAATATAAACAAGAATGGACAATAACATTAAAAGACTGTAGCAAAATTGACTAACAAAGATAACAATTTTAAACAGATAAAATTTGTCTTTAGTTTCAATGGATCTAATTGTCAAGAATCTGAAAGACAATGGAGAAGGGATCACATATAAATGTAACTACCATTTGAGAGTACTTGAGACCTAATCGGAAATTTAGCATTTAATACCTATCCATAAAATAAACATTACGTCCAACTTTGAGCTCATTTTGATGAGTGGTTCAAAAGCTATCAAAAGCCTCAGGGAGTAGTCTGACACAACTCCAACGTATTTCATGTAGACATGTCGATCAAGTATGCACAGTACACTGATGGTAGGCCTGTTTGGGCTACGAAGCAGCAGAGCTGCCAATGGGACTTTGAAAGCCTCCTGTTCTAGACTCACATATTTGTAAAATTTTTCTATGTATTCCCCCAACCAGAGTGTCTCGTAAGTCTAGCTCTCCAGTGATTACTGAGATGCATGTGTTGTCGAAATTGCCAAATATTATCCAATCTGAAAACTGAACATAGGACTGGCATAAATTAGTCATCACATATTTTCATTGTTTTCACGGTGGTTTATGCTCATTTTTCAATGTTCTTGGACTATCTATGCATATATGTAATGTTTCCATGCCGTTTTGTGCACAGTTTTCAATCTCTCTGCGGCATTCTACTTGTATTTTCCATGTTTCCACACTGTTCTACGCCCATTTCTCAAGATTTTAACTATATTCTATACATATAGTTTTTAATGTTCCAAGGCGCTCCAAGCTCATTTTTTTATCCAGCTACGTTATTGTAAAATTATCATTTGATGCCTCTTTTACAATGATTTTGAATTCTGAGCTATTCTGAGAAGAGTTTGATTTTATCTACTGCTTGAGTTGACTTTCTTGCTTTTGTTTCTTTGCTACTGCTGGTTTCTGCATCAGGCAGCTGATTTTGGGTGCTGCCGAATTCGCATGCCCATCCGTTTTCCAGGAGCATTTCAACTCCAGAAACCCCCCTGGCTTCCTAATGAGAAGATAGATGGGGGAGGTAAATATACCTTCCCGCCCTAAAAATTAGGGCTAGCAAAACATTCTAAATATGGCAAATGATTATAATAACTGTACAAGCCTCAGCAGCTGGAAACATGTTCCCAGGAGGAGTGAAAAACATAGTCTGTGTGTAACTTTTTTTACTCATTCTTCATGTTCAGTACATCAACCAAATGGACCCAAGAAGATTCGTTTCTTTATCTAAATGTCAGAATCAATTTAAGTAGATGTAAACTTTAGAGTTTGCAGATGCATAAGAGAGCTCCATATATTGAGGCGACTAACAGGTTTGTACGCCAAGTGGGGACAAAAACCAATACAACATAACAGCCTTAACTTAGATGAGCAGTGGCGGAGTCACAAAATTTAGCAAGGAAAGCACAACTCATTATATCATAACTTCTCATTGTAACATGAACTACCAACATCAGTCAGTCTCAATCAAGTAATCAACTAAGCAAAGCGCAATTTTTTACTGCACGTCACACACTATGGATCTCCTGAAGATCTGCTAAACTGACAGATAAAACAGAAGTAATTTCTGTTCTTTAATTAAGGTCATACAGTAGGCATGGATCTCTCACCTTATCTGATCAGAACAATGCCGCATACACACCTCTCATAATTAATAAATTATGTGCCCAGAGATCTAATTCTCAAATCAAAACCAACAGCCACGTCTAACACAAAATGTGCGCAAAATACATGTTTTTGTGGTTCACGAGGAGTTGCCATGAAATAGAGAACTCAGCTATCTCTAATGCCACTGTTTAGCAGGTGATGAATTACACAAGTTTGAGTGTAATAACACGCATGCCAAATGCAACAGTCATATCATAAGAAGCTTTCCGTAATAACCATTTATTGAGCCACTGTGGTGTGGTTGAACTGCAATTTTTACCAGCTAGCGGTCAATACATAAAAAAGCTGTTGGTTGTGTCCAGCTGTTTTGATTAGTTGCAAGCGTTCCGAGCGAATTGAATGTTCAGGATCAGCCACTATGGGGAGCCACCTATATCACAAGTATTGATGGCAATTTTTGGCACGATGGTTCAATTAGATAGTAGTGTCATAGATTTCCATAGCTACCTCTTATGTCGGAGGCATGCGATTTTTCAGAGGAAACATACTGAGGCACGCGATTATGAGCGCGCCTCGATTGATTTCAGGCGTGTATGGAGGCCAACGCGCTATTGCCCGCCTCAGAATGAAAGCACTGATCACATAGAAGTCAGGAAGTGGGGTCATGCATAATAGGCATACTATATTTGCCGTTCCTAAATGCCCTAAAACTTCCCCATTCAGTTACAAAAAAGTTTTTTTTAAGGATACTACAAACCCTCAGAAGTCATAACGGTTGATAATCTTTAGTCACACTTTACATGTATTTTAAAGGATTTTCAAAGTCTTCGTTTATGAGACGTGCTAATCTGGTCAGGTGGCAAGCAGCTTTTAAAAAAATGCACTCTAACAAACCACCTGCTTGCCACCTGCTGCAAAGCTGTAAACAGGAATGAGAAAAAACGCAATTTTCGTGTTTAAGAAGCTCTAAGTCGCCCCAGTTTCCTTTTAGAGTACAAATTATACATCAATCGAAAGAATCTCAACAGACTCTACAAAACAGTGTCAGCATTTTTGTTGTTTTCGATTTGATCGAAAGTTATGAACGATTTAATTTGAAATCTAGTGATTTCATAACGAAATTTCAAAAATCCTTCCCGTTTCGAGCCATAACTTCTGATTGGAAAAATATCTCTCAAAAATGCCGACACCGTTTTGGAGATATAACAAGTACCTTTCATTTAGAATTGGTTTGGTGAAAAAATATAGAGCACAGGGGGACTTAGAGCTGTGCAAAGGGCTATGCCAAAGATTTCAAATATTCCTTTTGTTTACAGGCAGCAGGTGGCAATTTATCTCAAAAACTGCAGGATATGATGCAAGTGCCCTCCATTGGAGCATTGAACATCATATGACTTCTTGGAAACTTTGCTGAATCTAATTTGCATGCTCTTGAATGAAGCACCATCTGAGTCTTTGTAGTAACCTTAATGGCATTTTTGAATATAACTGCCCTTTCTTATCTTTGACGGACTCTACCCTGAACATCTAGAATAAGCCTTGATAATACTCCTAGGGTAGGTGGTACCTGTCCCAGGAAGTGATTGCGAGATTATTTTTTTTTTACTTGAAACACACAGTCTATAAAACTTTAGTCACACAGCCCATCCAAGTCTCTGCAACAAAGACAAATGGAGGCAAAATCTGTCCAAGGCCAGTTAAGTGTTGACACTATTTCAGATCCATATCTAAGCAGAATATCAAACAACTGGTAAGCAGGTGCTACCATACCTGTGACAGACATCTGCCAACACTCCTTAGAAACACAAAACAATCAGGAATATTTTCATGACCAAGTTGATCCTTCACTGCATCTCTCACCAACAGCATGTTTGAGTTTGATGGCACTCTGAAAAGATGATAATAAATTGAACACAATTGCAGTTATGATGTTCTAGAACTCAATCAGGGCAAATTGTAGCTATATCCAGGGCAATCTGATTCTTTCTCAAAAAGGCACTTTCGAAATAACGAAATTAGTTTCTTACAACATGCACACCACAAAGAACACATCATTAAAAATCATAATCCTTCAGTAATATGTCCTATGAAAATCAAGACAACAAGCAATATTTGACAGTACTGTGTGGCATCAAAGATCGTTTTGTCCATTTTTTTTTTTTTTGTATCATGTCTCAAGACCGTGAATTACAAATTCTTAGCTATATGAGCATCAAAATCATGTTAGAACACTGGTGTCATTTGTGCATTTTATTGGTACTATGTTTAATTTCCAGCAGAAGCTGTGGTGGCATTGCTGTTCTCAGCAAATCAAAAACGGTAGAGAAAGAAGCAGATCACCGACAGCTGTGGAAAGTTTGTCAGGAAGTAGATTATTTATAGACAGAAATAACATGTAGCTAGATGTTAAAAAAGAGCATTCATGCCCTATTCTAGAACAAAAAAAGGTCCGCATATTGGACGCTGCCCTTCTTAAATCTTGGCAAAAAGTGCCCTTTATGACACAGATTTTGGAAGGAAATTTGATCAAATAGTGCCCTTTTTTACCCATTCCGGACCCTGCCCTGAAATTCTAGAATAGGCCCTGGTGTTCACCACCTTAATAACAGTTTAACAGTTTGTTCACTTCGATCCCCCAACAGCCAACTGACAGGAACGGAATCTGGTTCTCCAAGGGAATATTTGCAGAAGCTTGCTTGCCGCAAATTCAGATAATTTTAAGGAGAAAGGAAAAGTCATGATCAATATTTCAGCAGGTGAATATTGACTGGTAATGATGCATGAACTATACTACTAACAAATTCATAGTTGGTGAAAACAACCTAAAAGCACAACTGATGTATAGGTAAAACAATTCAGTTTTTGAAACTACCCTTCAGAACATAATGTTACTAGCCAACATGGTGGGGAAGAAGGTCCACTTGGAAGATAAACCATAAACGTGACGTGAACCGCGAGCAATACTATTGAATACAGCGAGTTTAAGGCAGAGCAATGAACTCTACAACCAAAACTCTACCCTGTTACAGGCTGGATGTTAACCGTGGATGAAAAACATAGTACATTCAGCAACAAGCAAAATAGCAGATAACTACGCAACACCATTTTAAGATTATTCCGAGAGGAATTTAAAAGACTATTAGTAGCTATTTAATCAAAATCAGCACGTAAGTCTCTAAACACAATACACTAAAACTCCATAAAGAAGCTTGTAAAGACCCTGGCACAGTTCCAGAAATTCTGAGTGAAGACACGAAGAGGAGAATGCTATAATGCTAGCAATGAAATCTCACCTGATAAAACCAGCCATGGAAGATTCATAGAGTACATTTTCAAGTGAAGCTGAGTGATACGGATCATCAAACAATCTTCTCGGAACAACAAATACATTCAGGTCAACATACTAAAAAGATAAAATCCAAGATTCAGTCAGAAATGTTAGAATGCTTAACAAACTGATCGCTATTATATCACTGCGAAGCAACTTACATATTCGATAAACTGAAACCTTGAAATGTTTCAACTGCCAAAGGTGAAAAAGTGAATACTTATACCATTTTTCTAGACTTATCCCCATTAAACTAAACATGGAAACAGATTTTTTTTTGTTAACTGGTGAACACGAATCATTTCCCTATGAGAATTCTGAGAATGTGACATGTTTCATACTCAACACGTAGCCAGCTCATAACATGTATACTTGCAAATGAACTTTGTACATATATGCTAATGACAAGATATGTTGCAACTAAGTGCCTTTAAATAGAACGCTACTGTGGTCATGTTTTTGTGTTTTTAAGGACTATTCCATGTTTTTCTTTAGCCAATAGATGCAACAATGTAGAAACTTTTGACTCTTTAAATTTACTTCCATTTTTGGTAATGCCATATATTTTAGTTATTCAATATTTGCTATTCATTGGTGGATGCATCAATTTGAATGTGATTTTTCAACTAGTTCACTGACTATAGGTCGTTCTATATGAAAAACACAGAATTTTTTTTTAGTCACCCTTGTAAATAGGGCAGCAAGCTTGTTAAGTATTATTGCTCAGGAAATACGGTCACTTTCATGCAAACTTTTCTCAGCCATTATTCTCTAATCAGTTCCAGCCCTGATCAAAGCCACCCTAATAAAAGTAACCAACCAGCTTGATTAAACATTTGAATGAACTGTATATATTTTCATAGACAGTAACTTAAAACTCAGGGTTAGGACTCATGCGTTCTAATAGAAAAAAAACATGTAAGCCGGCGCTATTTACCAAACTGTGTAAACGTGTTTATAGGCCTGTATATCTTGTGATAGGTGTACGTTGGCTGTCTTAGTTATTTTTCATTTGCCCTATTATTTTGAAACTGTAGTCATGCTGTGTTTTTATCCACTGACAGGTATCTGAAAGATGAGAGAAGAAAAGTTTGTCATTCTTCTCATGCATTCTGTTTGATTTTTTTTTTTACTGTTTCGTTTTTGTTTTTTTTTTGTGTTTTTGTATATACATTTACTTTACGTTAATTTTGTTACGTATGTGTCTTAAATGTTTGTAGTGTTTGTGTTGCATTGTTTTGTCCGAGTAGTGCAGGGATTCTCGCATCCGGGTAGGGCTGAGTGTTGGGCCCGTAAAACATGTTTAATGCCACTACCAGAGTCTCAAGTGCTGGTGCCCGGATGTGCGCATTTATGTTACGAAAAATCCCTGCCTACCATAAGGACCGTCGACTGCATCAAATTTCTCTTCTCAGGTTGGTTTTGTTTCTCCTCGTCATCGACAGACATATTCATACCCTGCATGGGGGGGGGGGGGTGGATGTCACACTCTACAGGTTGATTTCCTGATTTCCTAACTCCTTACCTCGTGTAGCGCCCATCATGATGTTAATCATGTTGCTTGCTCATCTCTTAGTTGATTGCAACATGGATCATCTGAAACAAGGCCTGACTTCACCAGGGAACAAATTCAACATACACATGGGCGTGTATTTCAGTAACAGAACTAAACCATGCTTTCTTGCGCAGTATATCAACAGGCTAAAACTCCACAATAATATGGGTGACTTCTGGATCAGGGCATAGAATATGATATTAAAGAGAAATGACGATGCCAATATTAAAAAAAGAAAAAGCTACTATAGCCATATATGTATCATGTCAAACAATAAATATCTACAAGCTCTTCTCAATAAGGTGCCACTCTGAATAAAGCATCCCTCCTGAACATCCTCTTTCATTTCGTAGAACTAAATGAACATGTATATAACTTGTACATAAAAGGTTCTAGGAAGAAACAGCTTCCACTCATAAACTACTATTCAAAAATAAAGAGTATTATCAGAGAGCCAGGATTTCATGTAGCCATTGGATAGTGTTGGATATGCAGACCTCAAAATAGAGTTTTAACGAGTTTTAAAGCTGATCAGCTGCCATGGAGCAGGAATCAGCCCTCATTTGAAATGACTGCATAAAACCGTGAGAGCCCACATCGAAAAAGCAAATATACATACTTGTCCCTCCACAACAGGTACACATCCTAACACAAGAAAGTTCCCAGCAGGGAGTGCTGGCCACATGGTTGGCAGTACCGCAAGAGAAACATCCGACAAGACCAAAAAACTTTCCGAAAAACCCCATGGCCCAATGCAAAATAATGTGTCTGAACAGAGCTCATCTGAAGAAACCACATTGCATTGACAGTGCACTCCAGTAACCACAATGCATTAGTAATTCTGTCTAAGAACTATCATGCATAATAGGTGGCATGCACATGAAACGCATGTGAACTGGCTAATTCCTACTGATTAGTAAGACATAGCAAGAAGGTTAAGCCTGATAGATACATCTGCTGCATCTCCTCCAAGTGCTTCTGGTAAACAAAGCAGGTAATCCTAGCCATAGGGACAGAAAAGATATCTGAAGGAAGACATCTAGAGTTGCTTATTAGTTTCTGGGCAGAGCTCAATTACACTATCCACTTACTGTCTTGCTGACACAGGTACGTTCAAGCAGAGAAAAGTTTGTATATATGTATGTTAGATCAGAACAATTAACACCATTCTGGTCTGATGCATAAACATCCAAGAATGCCAAAATGTAAATCTATTTAAATTCACTCTACATGACCATCCACAAATCACCATCAGACTGTCTCTCGTCAACAACATTGTGCTTTTTCCCGGCAGTAAGTCTGACATAAAGAAAAAAAAATTTTCAACAAAAATATGATTCTTCCAGAACCTGTGCAGCTACACATCATCTTTCTATGAGAATCATTATTTTAGAGATCTGTATAGATTAATAAGAATTTACTTGGTCTACAATAGGCAACTTGAAATCTTTTAGGGGAGGGAGGGAATTCTTTACATTAGATGTGATCCACCATGGACCTGGGATCGCAGTATTCATTTCTGTTCTCTTGCAGACTTAGCCCCAAGCAGCCATGAGAGGGGGTCAGATTGGGCTGGCAAGCACAAATGGTGCAGCAAAACGCAAAATATAGTGCAGCTTTACCTCCAAACCTTATGTTGTGTTACCTACTTTCTGTGACCATTCTCAAACGCCAATATATAAGATCATTGGACCATAGCCCAACCTGGTGGCTCATTATTCACTGACCAAGCTCAACTTTAGTCAGCCCAAGAAAAATGAGCTCAAAATTTCAATTAATCTGGTAACTCATGGTTTACGTTCTTTCAGCATACCAAGAGCTGATAAAAGTGATTTGAGGAACATCTTAAATGGCAACGACATGCAAAAGTTTTGCTAATCAACCAACTCATCCAGCTCATCTAAGTCAATCAACTTCATGACATGAGGCAAACCAAATATCTTGGTTATTAAAACATATAAATATGAGTTCCATAATCACCAAATTAGCTTCCATATGTCTACATTTGATTTTACATGTCAAATAACTAGTGCAGATAAGTGGATAGTGAGATTGCAAAATGCCCGCATGCTGCATAGGGTTTCAGGGACCATCTCAGATCGGATTTCAGAAAAAAATTGAGACGATAGGTAGTTTATCAGCACACTTTGATGCTATCATTCCTATGGAATATGTAACTTTCTATCAACACAGTTCCAGAATAATACATTCTAACAATTTAAATTTTTTTATTGGAATTGCTCAATCACCTCTACACAACCATTATGAGGTCAAATGATTTCTATCTGGAATATTGGAACATATCTATACTATTTCTCTCTGCCAGAAAACTCTATTTTAAACTTATTCTATAGGAGACAGTCTCTTTAAACATTACATGACATAGAACCTCTCAATAAACAATTATTAAAAATATAAACTTACATCCATCATGCGCTACCACAAAGTGACCGGACTGTAAATTATGATCAAGCAAAGTTTGAAAGCAAGCACTTAATCACTCAAGTTCTAGCAAAAAATCACTTGATTAAATGACACAATGAATATGGATAAGACATTCTAGATGGGAAATTATGCAATAACATATAATAAGCAAAGGAAGGGGAGGGTTCAAAGTGGCTTTTGTAGTAAATAATATATTGTGAGGTAAAGCATATTCAGAATTAAGAACACGTATGTTTACTGTTACTTCAGAAATAATACGATAACTGATCATATACAAAATCAAATTTTTACAGTTCTTGACCTTCGGTAACCACAGATGCATCAAAGGAACATCTATTTTGCGAAGTTTTTTTTTTACATAAAAGCCAATTACGTAAGCTGTGACGAATTATACAAATGAGCTGACTGAAACTCTTAGAAAATCAGTGTAAATTTGAATATGATCAAAAAACATTCACCTTTGGTTAGCAAAACAATAAAGTCTAGTTCCCACGAATGACATTTCTGTTTTAAGCCCCGCCTACTAGCCACAAGACATGAACAACTATAGCGGTTGATCTTACTACTCATTACTTCAGCTGCATCAGTTACTAATAGGATCAGATATACTTCTACGTCTATGGGAAATGTCCACATTTAAGTTGAGGCTTTGTCACATACGTACGGCAACATTCCAATCATTCAAAATATTTCACAATAGAACAGTTAAAAGGGAACTACCTATTTTCTTGTCTTGTTATGCTCGTTATGTCTCTTTTCTTAAAAAAACAATCCCACATCAGTTTTTGGAAGCTTTATGTGTGACATGCATGGAAAATCATATATAATACAAAAGAAACAACAATATCTATCATAACCGTACCTAAGTCAAACACCTGCAAGCAAAGAAACAGCTTCCCCAGGAAACATTTGCAAGGGTTTTTGCCATGTTCTACACTAAATAGCAAAAAGGAAGAGTTTTCTCAGAGAAACATGGCTACTGCAACTAAGTGTAATGTGCTATTTACTCAACAGCTGCATAACAATAACTAGCAAAAATATAAGAAACAGATTTTGAAGTTCTCCCATTTTTAGATACTTCAGGTCATAGAAAATTATATCTGATACATGCATGGAATCCAGCTATCAAGACAGGTACATAGGTTGAGACCCTCTGCCATTATGAAGAAGAAAGCACAAGCACATCCCAACACAGAAAGAACATATCTTTGACTATTTTCACATGGCAAAAAAACACGCTTTCCTTAGATACGCCACAAATAGCCCATTATACGAAACTATATTGTCACAGCTTCATACAAAAGACTAGAAAACAGTAAAGGAACAGATTTAGAAAGTAGTTCAACCAGAAATTTCCACCATCAACACAGTTATTGTCTAACATAGAAAAGTGCAAAAAAGTAAGAATGACTAGATTCAATGACATATACCTTCAAAGCAAATTCCGCAGCACTATTTCGAGTTCTTATCATGACTGGGTCTTCATGT
>JAOBRC010509009.1:0-11510 GCA_027575255.1 Scolionema suvaense | reverse complement strand
TGCACATCATACAGTACAAATTTCCAAATGAGCGCCCCTTTTCTGGTTTGAGGGGGCGCTAATTTAAGCCGGGGCGCACATTAAATTTCTCAGCATTCAAGAGGGGCGCTCATTTGAGGGGGGCGCTCATTCAAGCCGGGGCGCTCTTTCAGATAATTACGGTACTTGAGAATAAGCAACCATCCATGGTATCAGGCACATGTTGACAAATGGGTCAGGAACAAATATGATGATACTCGCCTCACACCCAAACCTCACACACGCACATATCACACCTAATAAAACAGAAAAGGAAACAAACTAACATTTAGAAAATAAAATGAGAAAAAAAAAGTGAAAAAAACAAAAAAACCCTGCACCCTGCCCTTGAATACTGCAACTGAAAAGTCTAGTTGCGACACCGCTGAAAGAAAAACAGCATTGACAAGCCGTTGCTGAGATCAGACTGCTTAGCCACAGAAACTAATGCATCGTTGCACATCACCCAAACGCTATCCTTACTGGAAAAGACACAAAGACCAATAGTGACCACGATCCGCTGATGCTCCAGAGTGATTAACAGTGGCCATCAGCCTGTAGTTCACAGAAAATGAGACATCGTCAACGGAAATTGGCAATTGTAAGGGTCTACTAATAGAACAGTTGATGACACGTGAATCCTTCACAGCGATCCCATTCTCAACTAAGCACCTTTCAACATGAAGAATGAGAATCTCTCCTGGTTGTACAATAACTGTCTTGCAAGTGTGATTGGTGTCTTGGTTACACGGAAGACAATGAGACAAATTTGGCGTGGATAGACACTGTGGTTGCAACATCAACATAAGAGCCTCGGAAACTTCGCCAGCAAGTGGAACGTGCATAACGTCATGTCTTTCCTCAGAGATGCATTGTGAAAAAGCATTCGTTACAAAAAGTTGTAGTCTGCACTCTTGTTGTAAACCGGTCATTAGCAGAAGATGAGCAGCCCTTCAGTTCATTTATCACGTATTGGAGGACATTCTACTGCACATGCACATTAAAAGGGGTGCCCCTTTGCTGTGAGATGGTGCAGGGGATGGTATTTAGGAAGTTGGAAGGATCTATAGAAGTCTTCGATCTCTGCAACATGGTCACTTTTAGTCTTCATCACATGGCAGTCTCACTAGCGTCTCCTCTCAAGTATCGTTTCATCACAATGTCTGTTATAGAGATGGTCAAGTCCAAAAGTTAGACAAGTAGATACACTCATTTTAAAGAGCTGGAGGTACAGACTATCTTCTTCTAATTTTTCAGACAAGGGTTGTTCACGGAGTTATTAAATGACGCGTTCCCCCCATCATGAAGGAAATTTAAAACAATGTATCAGGTGTGAGAGGCACATCAGTCGTTTTCTCCAATAAACAATGCCACCATATTCAATTTACACACAGGAAACCTGCCCAGCGCAATAAGAAGGCAAATATCTTGAATACGGAAACCGTTGCTGTGTTAAATTGTCGAGAGTAGCACTGCAGCTGAAACAGTCTCAAACCCATCTTTGTTGAAAGCATGCCACTATAAGTCGGATGTGCCTCTGCAAGTTGAAGCCTGAGGAGTAGTTTTTGGGACGGCATGAACGCGAACACCTAGTCAAGGTTTTTTACTAGTCACTTTTGCTTACGGCCAATTTGCATGAATCTAATTGAGTTTTGGAAACTCAATTGAAACAATTCTGAAGATTCTGCGGTGGTTCTGATGGCCCCTAGATAGCGTTTCGTAAACAACACTGTAAATATATTCGATAGAACAGGGTTTAAGTCTTCATGAAGTATTTTTTCAGGTCAATGTACACTTCACACGGTGACGTCTTTGTCTAGCCATGTAACACATTAGCAAAGAATGGTTCAAATTGGTGAATTCTGACAGGAAATTGCTGCAATAAAATTGAGCTTTTAGCAAATTGAGTATCTGGCATCCTATTACCGGACCTAAGAACGTGGCTAGGAAAAGCCCTGCTAGTGAAAGTTGACTCGGTTACGTAGAGTCGCAACGACGTCACAAAACTGGTGTAGTCTGCATATTGCCGGCATATTGCCCAAAAACACAAAATAGCAATGAGTGTGCAAGAGAATTATGGCACAATATTTAAGAAATAGCGATGAAATTGGCGGTGCAAATGATATATTTGTTTATATATAGTTGTCTGTATATGTACATTATAAACAAGATGAGAAGGAATAATGTATGTACATATATATATATACAGTATCAGGCTGACTTCTTCTTCTATTTAAAGCTAAGTTATATTGGTGCCATTAGTTCTCCTTCAACCCAAATATATATTTACATGCGGATTGGCAATGGCTCAACAGCCAATTAAATTTCTGCAATACATTTTGAGAGAGGAATTATAGTCATGACTCTGCCATTTACAGGGTTTTATGGAGCTGTTTTATTGAGGACCGTTTTTGGCTCTAAATTAAGGGACATGTTTCTACCACGAGATATTCAATTTTTTCGTTGTACTTTATTATTAAGACATAACATTCTCATTGTATAAACACATTTAACTCTTCAATACAGCTTGCTTACACATGAAAAGTTAAGAAATTCCTTACAAATCAATTAAATTGTCTGTCAATGTAAGTTTACGAGACGTGATTTAATGGCTGGATAAAACTGACGTGGTTCCCTTGACGGTACAAAAAGAAAGGCAACAAGTGTTGTCCTAATATTATTGTACAATCCTGACCTCCGAGAACGAAGATCCAGTTCAGTCAAGTCAGGACAGCACAATGAAAATACCTCCTTATGAGATTACAAAAGGAAAAAAATGTATAGAAAGCACATAAAGAAAATGTATCTCTCTATGACTGCAGCATGTATAATATCCACTCAGCAAGTGAACTGCAGTTGTCTGTCTAGTAGTTTTCCACATGCTGAACAATGTTTGCAAGATATGGTACTGCAACATTTATGCTAAATTTCCAGATTTATTGATAAAAAATTCTAATTGACGTAAACGCTGTTTAAATGCGGATTATCTATACACAGGACTATCTGAAACTTCTGTCAGTTATACCATGCCATATACGCGTTACTTCAGGACATACTCTTTACTTCTTTCAGGTATATATTAATAATTCTATTCGTGTAACCCATGCCCCCATAACATATTCCAAAACTAATTTTATACATTGCTCTTCTCATTCACTTTTTAGTTCCTGCACTTTTTTCTTAACATGTTTTAAAGAAAGATTGTATTCGTCAAACCAAAACAAACCCGCACTGTCGGCCTGTGTTCCTGCTTTATGAGATAGTAACCTGTTTCTGTGCCTGGCCAGGGAGGCAGCAAGATGTATGTGATTAATCAGAATTTGAGGCAAAGTAGTGTTTGCTTTGGTTCATGATTGACAGTTCTATAGAAAAGTGCGAGTAAGCAGCATGTGATAATAAAAGACTAGACGTCTGCCAAACCTGCATTCAAATTCAAAGAACTGATGAGTACAACTGGTCTTTAAGGTTTTATACCATTTCGCTAACCCTTTATAGCGGGCTTGTTGAAAAACAAGGGTACCTCAATGGGTTAGCAGTTTGGGTACCTGAATAATATGCAGACCAAACTGTTTATTCTGAGTAGGTTTTGCAAGGTGCAGGGTTCGGTCATGCAGAGATCTCCTGAGTAAGTGAATATATTTGTGTTTCTGATCGTAAGTATTTGAAAGGAATGAAACGGCTTAATGCAATAGGAAAGAAAGCATCAGTATAACTTGCGTCCTAAAAGAAGCCACCGTGCCATGCTGAATCGGCAACCACATATGTGCTATCAACAAATCTATACAACCGACGTAAAGATCAACCTTTTCCTTTCATAATTTGAGTAGAGTTGTTCGTTGTTAAATGAGCTATAGCCAGCTGCGTGTGATCTTAACTATGCTCAGAAGAAGCGAAGAGTATTCAATGCAGCAGTGCACAAAGACAAGGTTTTTGCAAAGATAGGCTCTGACTTGTAATGAATGCCAAAAAAGATTAAGAGGGAATATCCAACTTTAATATGCAATGGGTCTTGTAATGAATGCCAAAAAAGATTAAGAGGGAATATACAACTTGCAATATGAAATTGATCGACGAAAATCGTATATTTCAAATCGGAGATCTATCTCCAAATTTTATCTCGTTACCTAGGTTAGCAGTCGTTCAAGTCGGTCAATCTTCTCTCTTTGGACATTAAATTATGTATCACCATGTGGCACAAAATACGAACGCGCCAGGGCGGTAAAGTGAAGACCCCAATGGTCGATGCATTACTGTTAGAAGTTACAAATTTGGAATTATAAGGTTTTTGAGGCACAGAAATTGGACAATTTTTTAAGTAGATACCCAGAAATATGTCACATACTTTGGCCAAAGATTTTGCATGTTGGATCATTTCTGGTTGCAAAAAAGATCGAGCCCCAAACACTACCCCATTGGCCTAATAGGGTACCCCAGCTTTTCAACAAACCCCTTTATAGCTCTTATGTTGTTTTACAGATCCTCATTTCTTCATACTATGCTTTTCTACCAATCCTCACATGATGAAGTTTGAGCTGGATAATGATGAGAAGATGAAGAAAAACATGTTTACAAGAACTCAATAAGTTGACAGAACATTACCTTTTAGAGAGTATGAGCCATGAGTTTGTCAGAGTTTGGAAATCAGGAAAATTCTACCACGTCTACTCGGACCTGCACTTGGTCCGACATGATTTGGCCAGGTCTGACAACATGTAAGTTATTTCTGCACTAACGCAAAAATTAATCATTCATACCAATTCCTATAATTAACAGTGATGGCTGGCCCAAACAATTATCAAAATCCTTGTTTCATGCATAAGTAGTGTGTGTGTGTGTGTGTGTGTGTCCTTACTATCTCGGACCCTGCTACATTCTAAATGTTGCAACTCTTGCACCATTTTGCTTTATTCAAAAATCACCAATAGATGCAAGACAATCAGTACAAGCACATAATGGATCATATTCCATGCAAACATTACTAGGTCCAGTCGGGCCAGCACTTTGAGTTTTTATCAATTCCAAAGCAATACATCGAGTCCGACCATAGGACCAGCTAATTTTCGAACTCCATTTGTCTAGTGTTCATGGTTGCACTATTTTGAATGGCATCCATACATTTAGCTTGTTGCCTAAAAGTAGTACTCAGTTCCTGTCATATTGGCTGACCACCTGCACATTCAATGATCAGGAAATAACGAAACACATGCTCGTAAAGAGAGACACAATGAGAACTATGTACATAGGAACAAAGAGCATAACACTCCAAAGACTGACTTATTCCAGTTGTCACAGTCATTTAATCAAATATTACTGAACTGGGAATCATTAATTTGTATTTTTATAAAAAGCAAGCAGTATAATTGTGGACTCCAGTGTATATAATGATGGATCATGGTACAAAACCATACAAAGGAAGTAAGACATGCTACTGAAAACAACCACATCATAGATACGGCTATTAATGACCAAACCAAAAAAACATAAATATGACAACATTTGCCCCAAAATAGCCACACTCAAGACTAAAAAGATCTTTATCAGACATGACACATGATCGATCACCGAATACAATTGTGATCTTAAAAAGTTTCACAAAAACAATAAGCAATCTGGAAAGAATTTTAGAAGACTATAAAAAATTTTGACAGAAATGTCCATGCTTGAGAGTTCTCCCTGGACGCAAGGTCCACGCCATAACCAACAATAACCAAAACTAAGTAATATCCCACCTCTGGACCCTCTACAGTCTACTTCAAAACTCAGTCCCAGTCTTTGCAGCCTATTTCAGCTTCTGCACATTTGTGGATAGACATGTACGACTCAGAACAAAAATCCAGAAAAATTGACAAAATCCAATATTGACAGGAAGAAGATCTGCGGTAAGCCAACAAGAGTAATCAATGCACTTTCCAAGGAAGAACTCAGAGTGGGGAAAGGAGTAAGTCCCCGAGTGTGGACTCTAAAAGGGAACAACTACTAAATTGCTATGTTATTGTGATCGAGACGGCCACTCTCAGGGAAAACCTATAAGACAAAAAGTGTAAACATTTCGTGCTTGGATACTTCATCCAGCTTGAGTTTCAGTTGATTATCTTCTTCAAGCAGATCTCAATCACCTGAAAGGCTACAGAAATTAGTAAAAATATCGGTCAACATCTTCTGCGAAAATTGAAAAGAAAGATGTACCAACTATGGACCTCACATCTAACCGCTTGCCAGTGATGATGTTCCTAATTGAACGCAGAAACTGCCAAATTATAATAGCATCACATGCGAACAAATATTTCACCTTGTATCTCAAATAAGCTGAAAGAAACAGTGACGATACCTGTTCAAGTCCCATCCAATCGCGAGCACTTGGTGCATACATGCCAGACTTCTACAGGAGTATTCTTCTGCCTACGCTATTTATCACGCACGTAACTAGCGCCAAGGCTGCAGTGCTTGCGCGACCGGATTTTTCTTGTAAAGGGGGATGCTATATGCCCAGGAACCCCAAACCAGGGATTCAAATAAAACGGTCTTCTCCGGTGTATGTAGCTCCTCCATCATAACCATCACACTGGCCCCATTATGAAATTTCCAAATAAGGCGTGATGATATTCACGGTTTCTTGTGAAAGATTTTCAAACGCGCTTCACAGAGAATCGATGGTAAATGCCATACTGTATCGATGACTTAGTCTTCCAAGTCAATAGCGGAGCGAGTCGGTCTTCTGAAACTCATGTGCTAATTCTAGATGCCTTATGTGACTCCTCTTGAATCGATTTGTTTACTTCACATATCTGTGAAGCCAGAAATCTGATATATACCTATGCTAAACTAAAATTTTCACCCCCGTGATTTTCTATTGCATGTGAGAAATCTGCCTGCTCAATGGCTGACAAAGAATATCGCTTGTAGTGACAGTTTGCCTGCGTGCCAGCGTGCAGGCGAGTGATCGCACTCGTCTCAGGGAGAAGCCTGACATGTATGACTTGCTAGATGAGAGAAATCAAACAGCAACAAACTTTCATATGTCAAGAACATTTCCCAGCACATGCAAGACAAATTTGTGACATCATGGGACCTCATGCAAAAATCATGAAGAAAGTTGAAGAAGCAGCATATGCAACAGCAGGAAAAGGACCTGTCAACATGACACTGGCAAGGCACTTTATTAACATCTGCTGCTGGAGTAGCGTGTTTAGTTGGGCATGTTTTGAGTTCAGTCACATAAAACAGACACTGTGTCACTTTTTAAAGCTGCTATATCCAAAATATAACAAGAACGCCCAGAACCTCCTGACAGAGAATGATCAGGAATGGAAGTCACATAAGCATTTGCCTATAAAGTTTTCAAAAATTCACAGAACATTTGAGATAGACAAACAAAGAATTCCGGAAAAGGCTCTCCCAAGAAAACAGGCAAAAAGTGTACTTTCGAGGGCCCCACACTCAGTCGCAGTCGGTGGGCGGGTGGGGGGGGCAAATGATCATTTTTCCGATAACCCAAGGTTGAGATCCAGGATATACAGTCACAAAGGGTCCTCAGGTAAAACCTTGCTTTGTGTTCTTCACTCAGTAATTCAGTATCATGATGAACGAAAACATTAGCTATGAGAAACATTACAACACATTAGCTATGAGAAACACTACTTAAGTAAATTCTTAACAAAAGAGCAAATAGAGCTCCGGAAGATGCTCACACATTTACCCCCTTTGCAGGGTTATTAATGTTCTCTATCGATGACAAGGACAGATAAAGAAAACCAACCAATAACCACTAACCGGGATGAGGAAATTGGGCAGTTACGTAGTAACCATGAGCAAAAGATCAGCACACCCAATAAGGAGCTAGCTTGAACGACCATCCAGGTGCCGGAACTTATGAACTTCGGCTGTGACCTTAAACATGCTTTATGGGTGCCCAACACTCAGCCCTACCGCAATGATCACTAGCTCCTTCAAATGGTGAACAGGCATGTTTAACAAGACAAGAATATTACGTGAATGCTCATTTTCATATGATGTACCATAAACATGACATGAATGGCAAGTAAAACTGAATGCAGATGATCTGGAATAGAGCAAAAAACTCTGGAGAGAAGGGGGAACTCTCCCCTGTTACAGGGTGGAAGTACACTGTCAATGACAGGGGAAAACCAAACAACTGCAGAAGGAATATATTATACCAAATCAACCGGGAACATTTCTGAACATCATTTCCCTGCAGGAGAAGAACGACAAAACCTAAGAAATCTGACAGAGCTAAACTGCTATGCTCAGTATTTGCACTACAAAAAGTTCCAAGGACCTAAAATCTCGACCACAGAAAGCAGGATTACCTTATCCAACTGGATCTGAAGATGCATATTGGACTGTGCTACTGTTCCAATCATCCAGGAAGTAGGTACATGAACCTTCTTCCGGAGGACAATCAGTACCAACTTGAGTCTGTGTCCCAGGCTTGCTTATGAGTGCATGCTCACAGGAAATGATGGTGGCCCGGAACACAACTTTATTCATGTTGCAACACCTTGGCTTCAGGCCGCTATTTGAAATTTCTTGTTTCCGGTATCCCGGTTCTAAGATTTGGAACCGAACCGACCGTCCGGAAAAGTTTTTTTAGTAAAGTTTGCATCTCTATACTTTCCCTTAATCCAGCCTACATATATTAATAAGAATTCAAGGCACTTTCATGGAACTAAAGATAATGCGGCAATTTGAATCCACAAAATGTGCCATCAGCAAATACTTGTCTCCAAAGATCACTCACTGGTCGGCATTTGTTTTTTTCATACATAAAATTGAGAATATCGACAAAGAATCAAATTGTTCTTTTGGGCTTAGTGAGCAGAATACGGTACGCAATCCAGCATGCATTCGTCGTTTGATCTATAGACATTCAACAGTCTGCCCAAAATGCTGAAACACAGAAAACATCACCCTGTACCTCCAAACACCCCTTCACTTCTTGCACTCTTTGCTTGCATCACTTTTTCCTCTCAGAAGAAAGTAATGTTAGCCAAAATGCTATGTTATACATAGCCACAATTTATTTTTGTAACAGATTTCTTCATACTCGTGAGACAAATTGCTTTGTATGTACCTTGTATGTTTCTCATACGAAGGTTGCTCTCTGACCCTGTCGTACTAGCTCTTTGCATAGGGGTGATAATTTTAACTTATTACCTTTATAATATATTTTATGCGAGATATACATAGTGATCAGATTTTGTAGTTATTGTAGTCACATCATACTGTAGTTGTTGTATTTTCTGAGGGAATGGATACAAAATATGGAAACAATATATTTTGCAACCATATGAGAAAGCATTTTCTAACAATATCTCCATCTAAATCATATCCAAGGACATTAAATCCCAACTTTTTACAAACAGACATACGTAATGAATACTACACCAGGAATAGGTCATTCCTACCTACAAAATTGATAAATGTAGGTACAGCCTAGACTAGAAAAGTTGTCCCTAGTGTAGAGATATCTTAAAGTTAATACACATGAGCTCAAAACACCAACGGGATGACCAGGAGCTTCTGGGCACTGCTCGCAGTTAAGCAGGTTGTTGGCGATTGCCGATTGTCAGTGTGAAGGGTGAAATGGACACATATCAATGTTTTACAGGGATCCATTGGCCTACCAATGTGCCTAAACTTCAGTCTCTTCGGAAGCGGGGATCACTGATGCAAATAGCACAAGTATGTACCAACCGAATTTGCCAACTTTATTGTCAGACATCTGCTGGTTCTTTACACACTGTAATAAGTTTGAGCCAGAGCCCATGTTAGCAGTGTTCACTTGTTGTATTGATCTAAAATGACTGCTTGAGGCACAGACGACCAATGACAGTTGTGACAGTTGTGCTTGAGGTTCGGATTGAATGTGCAGAATGTGCACTAACCTTCCCGATAATGACTATTCCTAGTTGTCATTCAACAATATTTCTAAAAAAATTTAGCTCACGGCTTGAAGTCGGGTGGCAGGCTGCGGCTGGATCTTTGAAAAAAATTACGACCATTCGTGTAACCGGAAACAAGCACTTAATGTTTACCAGTGGTCTTATTACCGACCAAACATGGCAATTTTCTCCTTGATCAAAACCATGTAGTTTGCAAGCATTCAAGTGAACTCAGAAAATTTAACTCTGTCACTGCCACCAGACAAAGTGCTGACTACAATTTGTCAACACCAAAGTATTCTAAACCACAAACTCTTCAACCCTTTGAATGCCAAGGACGTTTATATACGTCCTCGTGGTGCGTTTTCAGCAGCCGAGCTCAATGCCGTAAACGAGGTCTCAGCAGCCAAGGACGAAATATACGTCCTTTGGTATGTGCCCCAACAGCCATGGACGTATATATACGTCCTTACACCAAGGATGGAGCAAAGGTTCTAGCTGCTCCCAAGCTTGTGGCTCCACTGTTGGAGCCAGTTTTTCATGTTCTCAATACGTCACGGTATACTATCCAACTTGGTGTAAACTTTCAAAAGGCGCGCAAACATGCTTTTCAATTGGAAAGGTGGGCTATTTTTCAACTATGCACAACCAAGGGTTGGCTGCTCGGGGTAAAACCGGTCGGCTGCTGGGGCACTAAAATGAACGACGTATATATACGTCGTTGGCAGTTTACGGGAAATGAGTCTGGCATTCAAAGGGTTAACTATGAGCAGAGATCTTGCAAGTATACTAGAGAGACTAAGGGCGATAGCACTAGGTGTACACCAGCCTCATTGCTTATTAAGGAATTCACAGATAGGTTCGTCATACAAATAAATTGTGAAACTAGACAAGGCAACGGAAGTACTACAAAAGTGGATAAACAACCTCAAACCAATGGGAAAACACAAAGATTGAAAATTCAAGATATCATTATTCAATCTTAACATGCAGTTTCAGGAGGTTAGGGAGCCTTCTGTCAGAAGACACCGACAGGCAGGTTTTGGATGCAGGAAGAGACAGGCCTACATATCGACATTCTAGATACGAAAGCAATACATATGGAAATCCAATCAATTTCCAAACTGAATTGTATTAAATCAGTATGTAACGCTCGTAATATAGTAAAAAAACGTAATAAAGTTTCCTTTTGTCTTCTTCAGTGCTAAGTGGCAAGTGACGCAAACGACATTTTAATAAGCAAGTAACATGGCCATATTAACACATGAAATTGGTCCATTTTCTGAAAATGTCTTGCTATGTAAATAACTGAAAGAGACATATCCTTGAACAACATTTTCTGAGGCAGAAACACAATATCATAATTTCATTATTAAATTTTTTGAAAAGTTTAATCAACCAAAGCACATTTGTTAAAATGATCCTAAAAGTAAAATATACCTCAAAAACTAACTACCTACAGAAAAGTTATCTACTTAGGACCTAACATATCCTCTGGTTTTACCCACTCATCGAATTCAGTTTCAGTCATATATCCCAACTTCAAGGCGGCTTGTTTTAGAGTTGAATTGTCAGCATGAGCAGTCTTAG